>BGPR01042156.1:0-13369 GCA_013235015.1 Araneus ventricosus | reverse complement strand
TTTTTCATGCTTTTACAAAGGGAAGGAGAAGATAATATATCTAATAAATAAAATACGCAAAAATTAGCAACAATATATTTAACGTTGCCAGCAACGGAGAAGAATAATTATTATTGAACATGGAATTCGATGACAGTCAGTGATGTAACGTTTGTGATATGAGTGTATGTGTTTGTTTCACATGTTTGTGCTGTGGAAGACGTCCAATACACATATTATTTTTGATAAAGAAGGCTCCATGATTCTTCATGCTATGCTAAAATACATTACAATACACACTGAAAGGTTTTTATGTAGCTTAAGACAAGAAGATACGTCTAAAATCAACTCTCCTTAAATATGCTAAGTTCTTCTTAAATAGTACACTACAAGAAACAAGTAATTAAAACCAGCGGGAGTGGTCTCCCCTAAACTTTCTCGTATACTTCTCGAAAAAGGTGCTGTTTCCCCTCCCCACGGGTGGATAAAAAAATTCGAACCTATTGTAACCCAGGATCCAATGACTATCAGAAAATATTTAGGTAAAAAATGAAATTCGAAGAGATGCGTTTCGATTAAATGCATAACCGATTTCTACTCTTTCTTCACTCAAGGACAATCCTTCCGCGTGCACAGATTGCTACCAAGTACGCCTGCGCACGGGGAATCGGATGAAAAAAAAGCGCCAAGCAGGAGTCAATAAATATTGTGCACAGAAAATTTCGTCCAATACCCACGCGTGTGGAGATAGCGGACGCGTTGAAGATGCGCTTATACAGACCGACAGACAGTCAACCCTTTGACGGATTTGTAACAAAATTTTATACGGACCTACATTTATGACGATAAAACTGTGTACCAAATTTTATTCATCTAACTATTCAAGTTTTTGAGTTATAGTGTTCACATGACCGCAGGCAGACAGATAGACAGACTTCCCTTGGACGACGGATTTTGTCCAAAATTTGATAGAAACCTACAAATTATGTGTCAAGTTCACGTACCGAATTTCATTCCTGTATCTCTAATAGTTTTCGAGTTATCGTGTTCACAGACAGACAGACATAATTCCAAAATTGTGTTTTTCGGACTCAGGGAGGTCTAAAACGTGGAGATTCGTCGAAATCTCCAGTTCGAATTTTTTGACGATAACAATACTTTATCTTTGTATACTTCGCATACGAGAAAGTAAAAAATTCAAATTATTTGCATCATGAATTAATTTGGAGTTCAACTTTCTTAATTACGGAAATAAGACTTTCACTCTATAGATTATCGCGAACGCTGAGTGTATTTATTTATCGAATTTGTTTAAAAGGAAAAAAGAAGCAGCCGCAAACATTCCCCTCATTTGCTTGAATCAGGGCTTTCCATCTGCTCGAGATGTCTGAAGTGCTCTGTTTCTCCGAGGTTCAGTCCAATTAGCGGAGGGGGGATTACTTATCGAATTTGCTGGGCAAATAAGATTTTAAAAGAAAATATTTTCCATTGCTAGTTAAAATCTGAAGAGTTCTCTTCTGTTTCTTTCTTTTTCTGCGGTTCTGCTTAAGAGTATGCAAGTTCGATATTGGATTGGAGAATGAATTTTCCCTTTCGGGGCAAATGGTTTCCACACAGCTGTAGTTACTGATCGAAGATTTATGGTAAAGTAAGCACTTTTGATTTCAATTTTTCAACTGCATGCCAGCTTACTAGTGCTTTTGTAAGCCAAATTCATTAACCAATGATAGGACCGTTCAATAAAGTTTGATTTGCTTTTTGCACAAAGTTAAAATGACTGATAAAAGAATGTTGCTTCGCTGAATGGTATAATCATTTTTAGTTAATAATACAGTAGAGTCTCCCTACAGCGAATTTCTCCCTATAGCGAAATTTTTAATCGGAATGTTAAATAAAATTCAAAATATTCTCCATATAACGAAGTGGTTGTCTCCCTATAACGAATTTTTTCAGATCTTTATCTTTTCGATTTTTGTCATTTTTGAAGAAAGTTTCTAGTTTCTGTGCAAATAAATCGCTCACACGTGCCTGTTTCTGGAACCACTCGCATTGTTCATTCCAGCGATAACACATAACAATAGAATGCTATGTGAAGGGTAATGCAGTTGTGGGGACCTGGGTTTCTACAGAGGGAGCAACATTTCTACGGGCCAAGATTCCAAGAGTCGGGGTGGAGGGGAGGTGGAAACAGCAAATGGATGTGACAATACACATTTTATGTTTATCCGTACTAGTACATATTATTCTCTAAATTGGTGAATTGTCTTCACTTTTGAGCATTTTGTTTATACAATAAAAATTAGTATATTTTTAACAAATTTATAATAAATATTACTTCATTTTTAATTGAAAGTCGTAATTAAATATTTTTGAACTTATAGCACATATTAAAAGTTTTGTAACATTTACTTAAATAACTGCAAAAATCTCTAATCTCCGTATAACGAAATTTTCTCTATAGCGAATTTTTCAACTGGAACCAAGCGAATTCGTTACAGGGATATTCCACTGTATTATTTTCTGTCAAACAACGTTAATTGATATACTACTACACACGTGCTCACACGTGCCTGTTTCTGGAACCACTCACTCTTAAAATGTGAAAATTTTTCTGAAAATTTAACATCACGTAATGCAAAGAAATGTAAAATAACGGAATTTTGCAAATAAAATACACGTAAGTACATACTAGTACAAGCTATTCTCTAAATTAGAGAATTGTCTTAACTTTTGAGCATTTTATTTATACAATTAAAATTAGTATAATTTTAACAAATTTATAGTATATATTACCTCATTTTTAATTGAAAATCATAATTTAATACATTTGAACTTATCGTACCTATTGAAAAGTTTGGAACATTTACTTAAATAACTGCAAAAATCTTTAATCTCCGTATAACGAAATTTTCTCTATAACGAATTTTTCAATTGGAACCAAGCGATTTCGTTATAGGGATACTCCACTGTATATTAAGCCGGTTCTGTTTTCTTGCATAACTGGTAGTTCCCTAGCAGTGGAATAAGCTATAAAGCGAAAAATCACCATTTGAGTTCAAATATTTTGCAAATCTTTGTAATGTAGTATGTATGATATTGCTCTAAATAAAGTTTCCATCCCCTACAATAAGTATTTTACAGTATTCGTAAGGTACCACTCTTATTAAAGCGCATACGTAGAAAAAAATATTTTTTAACTTTCAACATTCTGATTGGTAAGTTACGTTTGCAAAGTGGCGAAAAAAAAACATAAGAAAGACGCAGTTCGGGTCCGCGACGTAGATTTTTCGTAAAAACGACGGAATAAAGTCATAAAAAAGTGTTTCTTATTAATAATAATTTAATTATCAATCTCTTTAATACAATATTTACACAGAGTAGTATTATGGTTACAGAATAGATAAATCACAAGCTACCACAGACACTAGCTACATGCGATAAACTTGTGATTCATCTATTCTATAACCATTATACTACTCTGTTTAAATATTGTTTTAAAGAGATTGATAATTAAATTACATATTAATACTAAACACTTGTTTTATGATTTTATCCCGACGTTTTCACGAAAAATTTACGGCGCCGATCCGAACTGTGCCTTCCTTATGTTTTATTTAGAGTAGCTTTTGATGGCGCCATCTGTTGACAGTATATAGAGCTACATTTCGAATATGAGCAGTAAAACATTATTTACTACAAATGTTCATATTTCCCGTAATATTTAAATTTTTGAATTCAAATTTCAAAACAATATTTCTTTTACATGCTATCAAGTATTCTGTAAGTTTCGTACAATTCGAAAGAAAACTCTGCATGTTATAATCAAAAAACATGAGGAGTAGGAAATTTTGAATTTAATACCGATTTTTACGGATATTCTGATAAATATTTTTATTGTCTCACCTTGGTTCCTAGTAATACTCCTCGAGCTCTTTAAAATGACTCCAGAATCAACCTCCTAGCTAAACGCGTTTCCACGCTACACTTATTTATAACCTTACATAAAGCTCATTCATAACAATCACGTGCATGTGCCTACAATGGTACGATGACGTCACAGGCAAAACAAATACTATGCTATCAACTCTTACAGCTATGACCTATCCGTTGTGGGGCCAACCATTCTTTTCGCATTATTAGTCTCGTAGTTATTAGCGATTCAAATTTGACGGTCTTTTGTCACACAAGAAAGTTCGACCCACTATTACTGTAACGAGTGGAGAGATGTTTTCATGTCAAAATTTTCGAAATCGGTCCAACTGTTGAGTCTGGAGACTCAGTCAAATTTTTTACCCATAGACAACGTGCAGTGAATTAGTATTTTTGCAATTTCTCTCAAAATTGGAGGGTAGGTGTGCGAAGACTTCCATTGATGACGTATCTAGGGGTCATAAACTTACATATTAAATAAAATTGACGAAATCGGTATAGTATTTGGACTGGGGGGGCCTTTTTCGAGTTTTCCCCCATAGATGTATGAACAGTGAATGTTAACAGTGATGTACAGTGAAGCAAAGTTTTTGGATGGCGACAACTAATGACATATATAGGAGTCATAAGCTTTCATATGAAATAAAAATTGTCGAATTAGTTTCAGTGGTTGGAGCTGGAGTACTGGTCTTTTGGTTTTGTCAATTATTTTACTTATTTATTTAAAGAAAAGCACACTACAGAGAAAACTCCATTTATAGAGTGCTGTGAACAACAAACATACAAAGAAAAAAAGCCACAACGATTAAATAGAAAAGAAATGCGCTAAAAAATAAAAAGTTGAACACAGTGTATACACAAAATCATAAAAATTTTGCAAACGCATATATAATTAAAAACGAAAACACATAATCACAAAAACATTAAAACACACCATGATTCTAAAAGTCGTATTTTTATAAGAAAAAAAGACCATTTCCAAAAGGCAAGGGTTAAAAAGTCAAAGCACCGAATCCTCTAAAAACACACCAGGAGTTGAAACGTTTAATGAATTCAAAACTAAAATACACACTTGAGATAAAAATAAATTGCTACAAGGCGCCAGAAACAGAGTACAAAAATTAAAACCTATAAAAAAAACATTAAAAAAATGGTCGAATACGTAAGAACACTGAAAATCTAAACGCATAAAATCTAAAAAGTTGTAAAAAGGCAAAATAAAATTCGTTTTAAATACATAGATGTATTAAAACCTACTATGTAACGGTTTCACACGTTGTTTGAGTCTCCTTTTTAATCTCTTAGCCGATTCGTTCAAAATTCATTAAGTGAACCAAATCTGATTATTTTCTGAAATGTTCCATACTTTTAACAACAACAGTGAATCTCTAAACATATATTAACTACTGAAAACGCGAAGCGAAATATTCCTCAATATTTGTTAACTAAGATGGATACTTCAATACGGACTTTCTGTAAGCAAATATCTTTGCATTTCACTGGTCGAGTTTATTATAAACTTTAATTCACGATCGAGCATCTATTTAAATACGTTTCACTAATGTGAACTTCATGGTTTAATAAGAACATTCATTAGCAATTTCGAATTCTACTAAGCTTTTGCACACTTTAAAGTTTCTGGAATATCTTGCCCATCGAAATCGACAATTTATGGTTAAGGAGTGGGCAATGATTAAAATTTATTATATGCTAAATTTATGCAAATATTTACTGGGATGTTAATACATAAAATAAAATATTACATTAGATAAATATTGGAGTTTTAACGTTAAGTTGAAAAGTTTGAACTTATTAATTTTAATGAAACTTTGGTTTCAATTATTTTGTTAATTTATTTATATATTTGCAGTTAACAACAAAATATTATAATTATGTCTATAACAATAACAAAATATATGGAATAGCAATGTATTAAGCGATTGAAGAAAAAATAACAGACCTGAAGTGAATAAAAGTAAGAGGATCAATTAGGATATTACACATATAACTTTCCTAGTCTATACTTATAAAAGGCAATGTTTGTGTGTGTGTGTGTGTGTGTCTGCGATGTCCAGACGAATTTATCGTACTTGCAGCCATGAAATTTGGCACACAGGTAGTCGTAATGGTGACTAAATGCACCTCGAAGCCGAAATTTTAAAATTTAATTTAGAAATTTTTTTATTTAATGTTTTATATTGTTTTGGTTGATTTTTCGCACTAATTTATCAATAGAATGGTTTCGAATAATTGTACGACAAAAATAGATGCACCATCGCAAAGAGCACGCGATTTCCGTTCTAATGAAGTTAGTTTGGAATTTCTAACGTAATTTACTGAATTTAGAGAAATTTTTAAAAAATAGCCAGTTTCGCCATCGCAATGTTACTTTGGATTTAAATTTGTTGCATCCGACTTTCTAATAACACTATTATTCTCAATTTTTTTCAGCTTATAACTAGAACGGTTCTGTCAGATATAAAACAAGAACGGTTAAAATATCTTTTCCCGTTTTTTTTAAATTAATTTTTTTCTGGGCTGGTGAGAGTTATTTTTCTCAATCGAGTTCCTCGCGCGGCACTTCTTCGGAACGCTGCTGCCAATTTTGATTGGCGGAAGCGCAGGATACGTCATGACCTTCACCTGAATGAATGAATTCGATCATTATTTTCGGATTCGATTTTATATTTTCCTTGCTGTATAATAATCATTTTCACGTTCCAATTTTGTAATATTGTTTTGGATTAACGTACGTTGTACTGTAGCGCGAAAAAAATAAGCAAGAAAATCAAATAATGTGTATCTTTTGTTTTGATTTTGTTCTCAAACCTTTTTCGTGTCATTGTGGACGGTTTTTTTTTCATTTTGTTAAAGTCCTAACTCCACGGGCAACGCCGTGCGTTCGGCAGTGTCTTAACGTGTTTAAGTCTCGCTTATTTTACTTGAAGTATAGTAATCATTTTCGCGTTGCAATTTTTTAATATTGTTTTGGATTAACGTACTCTGTACTGTAGCGCGAAAACAAAAATAAGTAGGAAAATCAAATAATGTGTATCTTTTGTTTTGATTTTGTTTCCAAAACTTTTTCATGTCATTGTGGGCGGGTTTTTTTTTTCATTTTGTTAAAGTCCTGATTCCCCGGGCAACGCCGTGCGCGTACTGCTAGTGAGTATATAAGCACACTAATGATCTTGCTGTAATTTTTATGAGAAGCTTTAAATGAAAACTAGCTGCGTGGCCCGGCGTTGAACGGGCTATCTCGAATAATAGGATATTCCCGGGCGGAGAGAAGTGAGGTCATATGGATCCATATATTTTCATATGGCCCGCCTCTGTTTTTTTAAACAAATATTGTCACTTACTTTCCCCAACAAACGTTACGAAGTGAAACACCTTGAGAAAGGAAAGAAAACGATTTTTTCCCGATATTAATAAATCCAAACACGTAAGCTCTCTAAAAAAGAAATACCAGCTTCCTTTAAATAAATAAATTGAAAACCACCGTATGTGAACCATTAGATGTTAAAAGGGGACTTCTGCAGACTCGAATGAAATTAACTTTTTTTACGTTTCTGATTTGATGGATGTAGTTGCATTGTTTGGTGAAACCTGAAATTCTGCCATTCACACTTCAGTTGTAGTAAATCATCAAAGTTTCAGTATGATATTAGAAAGGGACTTCTGTGCGGAAGAGGATCTTCAATTGACCCTCAAAAGGAATAAAATTAATTTACATCACTAATTTTAATAATTTTCATTTTTAAAAATGAATTTTACTTTTAAAAAAATCCCACACACTCTTTGCCTCCAACAACAGCAGCAGATCATCTAATACCCAGAACTGAAATTATTCAGCATCGTCAACGTACCATTACCGGGGGTTAAATTACTTGCTTCATTACAAACAAACAGATTTTACATTTTGTTTTGTTTTATTAAAATTTAAATTTATTTGCAAATAAACGAATTTTGATTTCTTGTTTCATAATTATTTATCCCTGAATTTTTTTAAATCTGAATTTTACTTATAAACCAGTAGTTCTCGAAATTTATATTTCTTTTGCAAATAAAGATATTTTTACTTTTATTTTAGCTTTCGAAATTTATATTTCTTTTGCAAATAAAGATACTTTTACTTTTATTTTGAGTTTTATTGATATCCCAGGTTTCATGATCATTTTCAGAGAATAACTTTTAAATTTATTTGGATTCTTTTTTAAAAAGTTTAAGTTTACTTTCAAATAAATTAATTTTGAATTTTATTTGCGTTTTCTTGATATTTCTAGCTTCTAATTATTTTATCCTTGATTTTTTTTTCCTGTTGTAAATGAATAACTTTAAAATTGCATTTTATTTGCTCAATGGATGGCAGCACGTGACTGACCGATATTAAGTAATGAAAAGAAAGAACCAGAAAATTATTTTATGATTTTTTTTCGTTATTTATAATTTCAAAACACCAAGTTTACTAAATAAGGAGAAAAAACCAGGTTTCGTTAAATAAATAAACAAAAAATTCAAGAACTCCGGAGTCAAAGTTGTCAATAAACAAAACATTCAAGAACTCCGGAGTCAAAGTTGTCAACAAACAAAAAATTCAAGAACTCCGGAGTCAAAGTTGAAAATAAACAAAAAATGCAAGAACGTTGGATGCCAAAGCTGTCGATAGATGGCAGCACGGGGGAATCAATCAATATGAAGTTTTTAATTAATATTTTTTAACTAATTACAATTTCGGAATTTAAATAGTCGAAATGGATTCCTTGGATTATTTTCCATCTTTTGGTACTTACGGCTAGTTTCAGGATTCAGTGGTTCGTGAGAAGATAGAAGGACATAGATACATATGATTGTTTACTTTCGAATTTTAATAGGATAGATATTATGAGCAAACTGCTTCAAAGTTATAAAGCAAGTTATTTATAATATTTACTGAATGTGAGATAATAAATGCATGTTTCATATACAGTGGAATCTCCCTATAACGAAATCGCTTGGTTCCAGTTGAATAATTCGCTATAGAGAAAATTTCGTTACACGGAGATTAGAGATTTTTGCAGTTATTTAAGTAAATGTTACAAACCTTTTAGTATGTGCGATAAATTCAAAAATATATAATTATGACTTTCAATTAAAAATAATGTAATATTTATTATAAATTTCTTAAAATTATACTAATTTATATTGTATAAATAAAATGCTCAAAAGTGTAGACAATTCACCAATTTAGAGAATAATATGTACTAGTACGGATAAACATAAAATGTGTATTGTCACATCCATTTGCTGTTTCCACCTCCCCTCCACCCCGACTCTTGGAATCTTGACCCGTAGAAATGTTGCTCCCTCTGTAGAAACCCAGGTCCCCACAACTGCATTACCCTTCACATAGCAATCTATTGTTATGTGTTATCGCTGGAATGAACAATGCGAGTGGTTCCAGAAACAGGAACGTGTGAGCTATTTCTTTGCACAGAAATTAGCAACTTTTTTCAAAAATGACAAAAATCGAAAAGATAAAGGTCTGAAAAAATTCGTTATAGGGAGACAACCACTTCGTTATATGGAGAATATTTTGAATGTTATTTAACATTCCCATTAAAAATTCCCTTATATGGAGAAATTCGCTGTAGAGAGACTTCGTTGTAGGGAGACTCTACTGTATTACTTTTATTTCTACATGATACGAAACACGCAATCTCTTCATATGTCTCAATTTTTTTTTTCAAATATGGCAAGGAATTTTCTCCTTTCCTCACTATGTATGTAGAATTTTGTATGACAATTTTTAGAAAACTAAAGAATATTGCTCTCTGCTTAGCCAACCGTAGTGGTTTTCTATTTTAAGAATGATGCTAATACTCAAGCTCCAGAAACTCAAAACATTAAAGTTTCACTTTAAAAACAACCCCCCTTTGTATTCGATTGCCAGCTGCGAAATCTAACAGCTGGCGAGCGTATGTGAGAGGTTACACTACATTAGAATTTCATTTTATATCTTTTTACTTTCTTGTATACGAAGTATACAAAGAGAAAGTATTGTAATCGTCAAAAAATTCGAACTCGAGATTTTGACGAATCTCCGCGTTTTAGACCTCCCTGAGTCCGAAAAACACGATTTTGGAATTATGTCTGTGTGTCTGTGAACACGATAACTCGAAAACTATGAGAGCTACGGGGATAAAATTTGGTATGTGGTCTTTAAACATAATTTGTAGGTTTCTATCAAATTTTGGATAAAATCCGTCAACGGGAAGTCTGTCTGTACGTCCGAAGTCATGTGAACACTATAACTCAACCAGCGGGAGTGGTCTCCCCTAAACTTTCTCGTATACTTTCTAAGTGGAGATTCGTAGTGGAGATACTTTCTCTTTGTATACTTCGTATACGAGAAAGTAAAACAAAAAAACAAACAAACCTGAAATCAAATATCTGTTGCCACGCTTCAAAAAAATATTACTTTGAAGCAGGCGCGATAAAATAGGCAATGCAATGAATACTAAAGCGAAAATTCAGCTTTGGAATTGAATTCCCAAGAAAACAATTTATACTACCACAACCGTAACAATTGCAAAAGCGCGTGAACAAAAGATTTGCTGAAATAATGAGATCGGTTTGATTTACAAGAATAAAAAAATTGTTAACAATTGATGCTTGAAAACATTATTTATTGTTGTAAATAAAATTTACAACAATAACAGATTGCTACCAATACGCATGCGCATGAGAATCGGATTAAAAGAAATTGAATATGTAATTTGAACGCCTCATTTTGACGGATTTGGCCCAAACTTTTATACGGACCTACATTCATAACGATAAAACTGCGTACCAAATTTTATCCATTTAGCTATTCAAGTTTTTGAGTTATAGCGTTCACATGACCGCGGACATACAAATAGACAGACTTCCCGTTGACGGATTTTGTCCACAATTTGATAGAAACCTACAAATTATGTTTAAAGACCACATACCAAATTCCATCCCCGTAGCTCTAATAGTTTTCGAGTTATCGTGTTCACAGACAGACATAATTCCAAAATTGTGTTTTTCGGACTCAGGGAGGTCTAAAACGTGGAGATTCGTCAAAATCTTGAGTCCGAATTTTTTGACGATTACAATATTTTTTCTTTGTATGCTTCGTATACAAGAAAGTAAAAAGAGAATGCTATTTAGTTGTGTATTTTAGTTGACCGGTAGCGAAAAATCTAAAAATACATTTCCGAATGAAACTGAATTACAGAGAGGATTCACTTCCAGGAAAAGTCCCTCCATTACTTTAATCATGTAATTACTAATTTTTTAATGCAGATAAAAATGTCGAAACCTTTAACCTATACAAACATTGTATAGAAATATATCAGAATTATTGCTATCTTTAAACTAATAAGAAGCTTTCTAATAATAAAAAAGCCCATTTATACATTTGTATTTTGTATGCAAAACCTTTTTAGGAAAGGAAATGCAAGTTGTACTTTTTTTTAAATTTAGCATATTGAAGAAAAAATATAGCTTAACAAAAGTACCTTTATCATTATTGCAATAAAAAAAAAGTAAAAAAGAAGGAAAGATAAAGAAAAAAAAGTAAGAAAGAAAACTTGGACAGGAAAGAACGATTCAAATCAGCGCCTTAATGATTAGAATATAATCACAGACACACCAACTATTTTTTTCTTACTTTCTTCTTACAAAAGGACGTGAAAAAAGAGCGAGACAAGAAAAAAGAGGAATACCTTCCGGAAAGAATTTTTTTTTCACTTTTTTTATGCAAAGAAGAGGAAAAAACTACATGACAAAGCAATATGTGTGAGGTGAAAGTAAATTTTTGTTTTGTCAATTAAAGGAAAGTTTCCGTCTCTATTTTTCGCTGTGAAATTTTGCCACATTAATTATGTATCGAACTTGACCGTTATTATTAAACGAAAACTACACCGCAGGCATATTTGAAAATAGCTCATTTTGAAGATAACAACACATTCTTACAAAATTTATTAATATTCAACGGTGAAGCTCAAAAGTTTACTGTTAATTGCAATCCATCTCCAATTACCATTATAAACTCTTGTATCTAATTAGTGAACAATTTTATTCATAAAGTTATAGAAAAAAACTTTAAGTTTTTATCGGGAGGAGTTTTTTCCGATGGGGAAAATGCGATCAGGCATAATAATTGAGGCAAAACGTTAACTTGAAAATATAGTTTTCATCATTTTTACTTTCTCGTATACGAAGTATACAAAGAGAAAGTATTGTAATCGTCAAAAAATTCGAACTCGAGATTTTGACGAATCTCTCTTTTTACTTTCTCGTGTACGAAGTATACAAAGAGAAAGTATTGTTATCGTCAAAAAATTCGAACTCGAGATTTTGACGAATCTCCACGTTTTAGACCTCCCTGAGTCCGAAAAACACAATTTTGGAATTATGTCTGTCTGTGTGTCTGTGAACACGATAACTCGAAAACTATTAGAGATACAGGGATGAAATTTTGTATGTGATCTTTACATATCATTTTCAGGTTTCTATCAAATTTTCGACAAAATCCGTCTACGGGAAGTCTGTCTGCCCGCGTTCATGTGAACACTATAACTCAAAAACTAGGAATAGCTAGATTGATAAAATTTGGTACACAGTTTTATCATCATGAATGTAGGTCCTATCAAATTTTGAACCAAATCCGTCGAAGGGTTGACTGTCTATCGGACTGTATAATCGCATACTTGTAAAAATTATATCTCCTAAACCCTTTGGCTTAGATAAATAAAAATTGGTATGGCGGTTGCTAACATTAATTATAGATAGGTGCGTAAATTTCGTTCCAATTGGTTATAAAAGGAGTTCAAATTGCATAATTAATTTTTATAATCAGATTCTCCATACGCATGCGTACTGGTAGCAATCTCTAAGCACGCGGAAGGATTACGTCACTTTGTCCTTGAGCCGGCAAGAGTGGAAGTGGTGCTAGATGCAATCGGTTATGCATCTCTTTAAATTTGATTTTTTACCTAAATATTTTAGAATCACTATAATGTACATTGAAAAACCTTCTGATAATCATTGGATTCTGGGTTACAGTAGGTTCGAATTTTTTTATCCACACGGGGGGGGGGGGATGCACCTTTTTGGGGAAGCATACGAGAAAGTTTAGGGGAGACCACTCCCGCTGGTTTTATGAAAAACGATCATACAGATGCTACTTGAAATTGTAGAACAACACATAATTTTCTTTCTTCATCATTTCTTCTTTCACATAATTATAATTGTCTGTACAGACTGAATTTAGGGCGAAACGGGAGAAATAGCAATACGGGACTGAGTAGTGAAATACGGTGACAGCCCCGTATATACGAGACGCATGGCAACCCTAGAGATGCATATTGCACAATTTATTTTCTCAGATCGGCTTATCTTTTTTTTTACTTTCTCGTATACGAAGTATGCACAGAGAAAGTATTGTAAT
>BGPR01042153.1:0-13370 GCA_013235015.1 Araneus ventricosus | reverse complement strand
CACATGTATTGCTCTGTCTTTTGAAGATCAAAATACTCTAGATATTGACTTTACTAAGGTAATAGAACACCTTTTCAAAAAACAAAAAAATTACAGGCTATTTTTTCTTCTAATTAATAATACGGATGTATATTGTATATAATATCAAATAAATAAATTTATAACTGACCTATTTCTCTATGTTTGGGAGTACGCTGCCTTTGTGACGACATCATTGATAGATTCAATGAGTTTAAAGAAAGAAGAACCACTTATCAGGTAAGTGTTTTATTTTTCTATCGTTGTTTCATTTCATAAGAATTGAAAATGGAACTCTTTGAACTGGAAGGAGGGAGTCTATTTGCAATCCGTTCCGATTTTTTGAGGTCTTGAAGCGAATTGTTTAGAGAGGTCGTGAAGAATTCGAACTCATCAACTGCCGTTAAAATCCAATAACATAGCTCCACTTAAAACAGCTTTACGGATCGCCCCACCCACACACTCCTGCAGCTCCTTGACCCCCCACTTTGGTGCAGCACCAGGGCCGTTTGATGCTCTGCGGCTAATATTTAATATCATTTATTTTGCACTGCATCTTTTTTTTTTGTACCGTTCGTACGTTGAAATTCCTGCTGGATAATAAATTATTGATGCTCTGGAAATAAAAATCAAAACAGATTTTCGCTGAGTTAATGTGAGTCCTGATTGGAATTTTACTTTCTTCGCTGGTCTCTCGGCTAGCGATTCTTTAGAGACATATTTAGAGAAGAACTTAAACAGCATGTTAAGAAAATACTGTATGAAAATCCAGTCCACCCTGTCTGAGGGGGGATTATTTTGCGGCTACCCTCTGATTAAATAATCTATGCTGGACTAATCAGCTAGGCATGTTATATTCCATTGGCTGCTGTAGGGAAAAAAATATGTAGTTCTACAATGATTGATGGTAAAATGAAAGTTGGAGGAAGTCTTAAACGAAAGACTCGAAGTCAAATTCTAAATGATCTGCCCTCACTCCTGAATTGAGCAGAAAAGAATCCAAGTGCTGAAATGTGGATATTACATTTATCAACCAGAAAAATCAAAAGAGCAATAATTGACAAGAAATTGCTAAACAAAGTTAAATTCAAAAAATATTATTTTGTCTCTTCATGTTTTAAATCTATTCATTTCATGAAGTTTTCACCTCTGAAGATATATGGGCTTTATCCGTATCAAAGTTTTGTTGAAATGCTAATTTTAATTGCAAATTAATATTGAAAGCTACTATTCAAAAAATAACATTGGATAATATTTAGAATAACTCCAATGTAAGTAGATAAATGTATGTGTCTTTTTTAAGGATTATGAGGAAACGAACGAACATAATTTCCTTCTCTGAATTTATCCTTCTGAAAAGTTTTATAGGCTGAAAGTTTTAACGTGAACTTCAAAATAATAATTTACCAGTATTTGCGGCTGATTACCAATGTATTTATTTTATTGATGCGTCAGTTAACTGACACAAATTATCTCTCAGCACATCGGAAATCTCTGAATATATGCACAGCACCAAATTTGTATAAATGATTGATTTTTTTTATAAAATACGTTTGTTTCTGAGAATAAAAGAAAGTCTGTCTGATATTTATTCCTGACTATAAAAAAAGAAAAGAGCTAACTTGAATTAGAAGCCTGAAATCTCTCTTGATAATTATTGAAATGGCTGTAAAATCTAAAGAGTGAAAATCCATTAAAAAAAAATCTTTTCTTCTTTATGCAATAATCAGAATATCCACAACTAACTCATTTATTCCACTGCAATTAATTCAAATTCATACTTAAAAATTTAAAAGCTCTTATTTTGGACCAACTTAGAGCAATTGGAGTGTGCACCTGGCTCCTCTCAGGACAGCTGGATAAATTTGTGAAAACTCTTCGCTCATGTATTATCTTAACTCAATGGTGCTAATAAAAGTTGAAGTTTCAAACGAGATTAAACTAAACATTGAGCTAGTTAGTTTGGTTAATCTCTCATAAAACTCACCATTTAGATTCTGCACTAATATGTTATTCAGATATTATGATATACAGATTTTAGAACAGAAATTCATCAGCTATAGCAGACAAAATATGTTGCTTTATATGAATTGTTGAAAATAAAAATTGAAGGAGTTTTAAAGAAAAATATTTAAGTCGAAAAATAAAATGTATCTCACTGAATAGGACCGCTGGAAAACAGGATTTCATGTTAGAGTCTTAGAGATTTGGATTTTATTCCATCTGTCTATAAGCATCACCTGCTGCTTATATTTGGGGAGGCGTGTTATGAAATTACCTTAAAATTCCAATGTGATCTTTACTTTTATTTCCATTTGTTAACACCCCAGTTTCTTGACAGGGCTAAAAATTTCATCGAAGGAGGGATCTGGCCCTCCCGGTTCCCACTCTGCTCCAATCTCCCTGCTCCTGAAAAGCACCAAAGTGCTAAAATGCAGTTTTATCGTATTCAATAAAAAGTATTATTTTATTGTTTGAACATTCAATTTGTGCACAAGTTAAGTCACACACACTGTGACATATTTAAAAAAAATAGTTTATATCAGTTTTTCTATTCATGGAAAGGACTAAGAGCTTCCAAGCTGATTTTAAACATTACTTCTGCAGCAGCCAACTTGGGATAAGGTTTCATATAAGCACCCCTCAAGCAAATAAATAATCACTTATGGACCATTTTCTGTGATGACATGATTGAAACTCAAAACATGATTGATCATCCAGGAGGGCGCTGGCAGCAGAAGCGTACAAATGGGGTTGTAAGGATTTGGCGCATACACACTTACTTTCCTTATTAAAATGAAATGATCCGGTTTGTTTCATTAGAACCGGTTTTGAAAATGTTCTTACAGAATACAGATCGCGCAGAACTGTATTATGCTAAAAAGAGGAAATTTTCTACACAGTTTAGAACGTGGGAACGACAAATGTTTAACCGAAGTTTATGTTGTATAAACGAAGTACTCTTATGATTACTATGAAAAGAACAAATTATTACCGTGATGAAAACGATTGATAAAAAATAAAGACGTACAAAAAAAATCCACTGAATAAACCACTTTAGATAATTTAATACTCTATCGCCACCGTAGAAATCTATAGGATGCAGAAAAACACTAGGCTTGATTATAGGCTTCTTCAATATGTTTAATGACATAGCAACATAATATTTACACTTAACATCCAACGCTAATCTTCACGCTCACTCAACGTACTCATTCTCAATTCTTAAGGCATGCGCCCCAAAGATGGGGTGGTTTAACCCATTATCAGAAATGGGGAGATAGCACTTAGCCAGCTGCAACACCACTGATGTAAAACTAATTTAAAAGTTTGATTAAAACAAACAATAAATAAGAAAAATAGGTGATGATATATTCCCTTCCAGAAAACAGTTGTATCCATCCCCTTGTAAACTGCTGATCCAATTATCACTATATTGTAAATTATATATTCGGGGACGATTTCCTGAAAAACGGTGTACAACAAACCAATAACTACAGATTTTAACTCCCCAACCCATAAATTTATACCTCCTAGGCCATGAAACATTAACATAAATTAAATTATCTGATATCAAAAGCTGTATTCGCTATAAAGAGTATATATTCTTGCACTTGTTTTATAACTTCAATGAAACATGTGAAAAAAGTTAATTCTCTTTTAAAAATTATTTCTTCCAACTCTCTGTGTACTTTTAAGCCGCGATGGGCCCAGTGCTAAGGTCTGTCTGGGGCCGGAGGGTTTCTAGGTTCGAAAACCCGATTCCACTGAAGATCCATCGTGCATTGGAGCCGGTTGCAAATTAAATCATACGTAGGGACCAGACGTCCACCCGTTGGTCTGGTGAGGAATCTTGGAGAGGGAGTTCTGTACCAGGTGCCGTATTCGTCATATGACCAGGACCAAAGGATAAGGGCTCCATCCCAAAAAATATCGCTTATGTCGCTTCAATATGGATGTTAATATAACTAAACTAAATTGAACTTTGACACGGAGAAAGTAAAAAGTAGTTGCACAGAGTTTATCAGAAGTTTTGAAAAATTTTACATCAGTCACACCTGTTAAGCCATCAAACCGAAGCATACCATTGTCTCAATGCTAAATCATACTTTCTTAGGTCCAACATCCAAACGTAGTCCCGCTGGTGGTGCGGAAGTTTGGAGAGAGAGTGCCGGATCAGGGTGTCGCCCGGCGTTTCTCTGACCGAGGCTCACCATTATGTCCGTCCCAAAAATTAGCCTCGCGTGTTGCTCAAACGGATCGTTATCATAACCAATGTAATACTCTTAAAACCCTAAATAGTTTGTGATCTATATCAACACATGCTTCTTGTCTATATCCCATCTTATGAAATAAATTCTTTCTGTCATCATTTACCTTCTTCAGATCTTCAAGAAAAATCGAAAATTTGGCTAATGGTCTTAGGAGAGAAAATAAAAATTCTTCATTTTCTTTTAAAATATTTTTTTTTTAGAAAACAGCTCAATAATTCAATAAAAGTATTATTTTTTTTATTGCTTGGAACATTCAATTTGTGCAATGTTGTCACACAATTCCGCCAGAAAAATGATGAATTCAGACTGACATTTTACATCTCTTTGTAAACATTTGATTATTAAATTGGTCTAATAATCGCATAATAGACAAAGGAGAAAGTATTGTAACAGTCAAAAAAAAATCTGAACACGAAATTCTTGTCGAATCTCCACGTTTAAGCTTATACCATCCCTGAGTCCGAAAAAAAACAGCCACCTTGGAATTGAAAGTCTGTCTGTCTGCAAAACACGCATTTTAGACTCCTGAAAAACTGTTAGAACTAAGGAGATGAAATTTGGTATGTGAACCTGACACATAATTTGTAGGTTTCTACCAAATTCTTGGACAAATGCGTCTTTTACTGGAAGTCTGTCTGTCTGTCCAAGTGCTCGTGTGAACACTGTACCCTCAAAACTGAATAGCTAGATGGATAAAATTTTCATCATGATGAATGCAGATCCGTAACAAATTTTGGGGCCAAATACATCAAAGGGTTGGCTGTCTGTCGGACTGCAGACCCTCATTTTTTCTGGAAGACGATAACTTTAAAAAAGAACTGACTTAGGTAAAATGAAATTTCGTATGTAGTTTTGAAACCATAATTGTAGATTTGTCCCGAATGTCCGTTTAACTCGGTTAAAAAAACAAGTTAAAACTGCATCTGGTTTTTCCCCATTCTAAAAAATAACAGAAGCAATTTCTGCCCCAAATTGACATGGAAACTACTATATATAGATTTTGGGGCGTGGGGATACGGTATGGAAAGACCGTCCGGATTTTGACCATTCCAGACCTGGACGTCCGGATTTGCGACGTTTGGCTGTAAATGCTCTACAGACTGATCTCAAAAGTACTGTCGGAGTAAATAAACACTAATCTTAATCTCTTATTAGAACTAATGCTTTACTGAACATAAAACGTTTAGTCTGCAAGTTCCACGCTTTAGAAGAGAGTACTATGAGCCTTTTCTTGGTATTTTAAGTATAGTGAGGGATGGCCAAGACAATGTGTGGGATGTCCCTTCCGGACGCCAGTCTAAACAGGACAGCTCTCTTTGGTGCGTGCCAGCCATGAAACCACCAGATCTATGCCAACTGTCATCCCGGCGCGATTCAGAATCGTACACCATGTATCCCGTAGCTGATGAGATGGGAATCATCATCTGAGCCTGACAGATTAATGTATTTGACGACGGCAACCAAACGAAATAAGAAACATTGAAGTGAATGAATATTTGAAAAAAATGGGTATATTAAAAAAGAATCTTAAATATCAGAATGTGGATGGTTCCGCAGGTAACCCTTCCAAGAAATTTAGGAAATTTGCAAAGTCTCTACAAGAGTGTGCCAGCTCATTGTCTGAATGAATGCACTGTAATTTGTCCTACAAAGCTGCGCTTGAAATGCCGGGGTATGCTCCATTGAAAGGCATCATGGTCGTAGCGATACCGAGAATGGGAAGCGCCAACATGTTGGTTATTTTGAGACCTCGACGAACACCAAGATTATCCCGTGCTGAAATGAAGTACAGGCCCGCATGGGAACTGCAGTTTGCCGTTGGTCTCCAAGTAAAACTCAAATGGATTTACAGTATAAGACGTATTGTGAATAGAAAGGGTCAGGAACCCAAAGAGTTGAACAAAGAAATTGCGCCCAACTCTGAGGAAGACCTCAGTGAGCAGCCCTCATTGTCTATTAAGGTTTTCAGCAGCACTCTTTAAATTGTTCTTAAAAGTTTCCATTTTTGTTATTTTGCTTCATTCTCCCATCTCTAGATCTTGGATAATCAACAAAAAATAGGGCAAAAAAAGTTATCAAAAAACGTTAAAAGACGTCATCATAAAAATGAATCAACGAGTAAGAGGGATCAGTTGGGGCTGCAGTTGGTAACCCTCAAAATTCCCATGCAGGCCCGCCCCATCAAGCTGAAAGATGAATCGGGAGAAAAGCGCAGTTTCTTTAAATCTTTCAAACCGATAAATGGTTTCAAAAAATTATTCTTGTTTGTCTGGGTTAAAATATAAATGAATTTTTGATCTAGAATTAAACAGAATTCATTATGACCTTGTAAAATATTAATAGAATAATTGTATTTGTGCTCATGTTATTTATTCTCACAGTTTATGAACAGGAACATTTATCGTCAACTGACATTGATTGCTTTCGTTTTATTCCTTTCGGATATCAGAGACATGGTGTTTCTATTGCACTGATCTGTCAGATTTGTGCAGTATCATTATTGCATAGCCGGTGGACTCTTTGACCGGATGTGCACTTAAAGGTGCTTGAAAGGAGTACTTTTTTGATGAGAACTTGATTGACTCTGTATCTATTGAACTGACGGTGAAATCTTTCCTCTTCAGACAGACAGAACCTCGTATATGAGCATTGTAAAGCTTAGCTGCAACATCTGCTTCTCTCTTACTAAACTTGTTGGCTCATCGACAAGTCTGAAAGCACCTTCAGAGTGGCTTAAAGTGATATGCTCTCTGAATACGCCTTTATACGACGCGACGGACTGATAAATCCTGCAAACTGGCAGAGGCGAGTTGGATAGTGAGGAGAACTTGAATGAATGTGTTTGCCTTCAGATCATTGTATAAATTCTTCGAAATGGAAGTCTCTTAAGATTTGTGTGGATCCCTTAGTGAAGCGATTTCTTAAAACAGGATAATGCTAGAAGGTGAACAGGCTACGCCTTCATACGCACCAAAACAGACGATGTGGGTTTTTACAGTCACGTTGTTTAACGAACACATACAGTTATTGTAATCCGTGACTATCACTTGGAGACGATTCTCACTCCAAACTATGTTTCAGTTCCCAACAAGGAACCATATGAAGTTTTTTTGGATTGGTTTCCTGGTTTGTCAAGAGAATGTCAATGGATTAGGGAGCTGCAACCATTTTCTAGGGAGATGTCGAGCTGGCATGATTTCATTGTTAAGTTGCTTCTCTGGAAATGTCGCCTGTCTGTCGATCTAGAATTTCATGTATCGAGTATAGTTATGTAGACATTGATGTGAAAAATTCTTCTCATGCGCTAGGAAGTAATCGGACCGTGACAACCAGTGCTTTGTTTTCGTTTTGTTGTATTAATGCCTCTGGAAAGCAGACTGTTTTAACATATGAAGAGGAGATGAAGGGACACAGTTCTTCCAATGGCCTCGGATCTGATGTTTTGGAGAGACCCTGAAGGATTATGGTAATTCTATGCCTGTCTGAGGTTCATAGACAAGTATATTTCGAGAATATTTTACATTCTTTTCAATGAATAGATATCTGTGCATTTCCCTTTCGACATGAACTGTCGAACATGCGATTGCTCCATATTCGCATGTGACTGTCTCCCATACTGAGTATGCCTGACCTTGAAATTTTGCAGTTCGATAGTTCGACTAATCATTTTTTTTTGAATTCATGGTTCGGCAGGTGTGAGGAACCTCGAGGGAACAGGTTTGAATAAATTCGTGCCAGCACTGGTCTGAGACAAGCTGTTCCAACTCCTGCACTGCAGAGAGAAATCGGTTTGAGATTTCTGAAGGACAGAGAACAGAGAAGGGATCGTTGGGATCTCTCGTTAAGCTAAAACATGACTCAACATTGTTTTGAGGAACCGGACAGCAGATGCATTTCCTTATTGAAAGCAAACAGCGCAACCCGAAACTATAAAGAAAGGAAATGCAGCCAAGAGACAGGATTCTTATCTCAGAGCAAAAAGAAAACTGACTCCAGTAATATCGTCTAACCTGGCTACGAAAAGTTTCTTGAATCATAAAAATCTGTTTCATCTACCAAACCAGATTAACGATTGACCTGGAACTAATTGACCGACCGTGACGATACTCAGACTGATTCAGGAACTCAGGAAGCATGGATGAGTTTTATTTTATTTATTTGGGGCTGAAGTTGTAAATCCAGCTTGGACCCGATCCAGGGTAATCGTCATTTGAACCAAAGTTTTAACACCTGTTGGAAGATATTAATTGACCCAAAGTAGAGAGTTTGAACGTTCTGAAAATCATTGGAACCTTGATGTGTCCTATGATCTCAATCGTCATGCCATCTCCATCTCCAGTCCAATCATCCGTTCCACCTTTGATCGACCTTTGGCTCTGAATTTGAACCAACTGGTTTTAGCTTCAGTTTATAGCCTGTCCCTTTCATATCTCCAGGCATCAAAGAGGCCAATTCTGAAATGCCTTGGGTTAAAAATAAAAAATTCAATTGAAAGAACTAAACAAACCCAGAAATCCACGCTTGTGCACAAAGAAAGAATTGACTGAACCTTTGCGCTTGATATCCAAACAGTTTTGGCGATTGCTGAAATCGGTTGTGTGTGTGTGTGTGTGGGTGGGTGGGTAATGGAAGACGGTCTGTGAATCCCAAACAAAGAAAACAAAAAACGTTTTTATACAGAGAGAAAGTACTGTAATCGTCCAAAAATTCGACCTTGAGATAAGTAAATAAGTAAATCGCTTCAACCGAACGACGCATAATGAAAAATACATAAAAAAATATCCTTTTCAAGTTACATAATTATGAATTTTAAGATTAGAGGAAGATAACATATCTCAGTTAAAGTACCGCAACATAAAACAGATTCAGTTTATGAAAATAAAACCTTCAACTTTTTCTCAGTGATTTTGCAGAAAATAGAAGTAACGATGCATTTTATTACTTTTTATCTTTCAATCATAAACATGCGAGCTGACATTTTTATCTCATAAATATTTAACTTTATTTCTTTCAATCATATCTGCGTAATACATATTTATTCAGATAAGAGCAGATGTTACAATCACAACATCTCTATGAAGCACTCAAAAAATGCTACTCTTGGTTAATAATTAAAATACAAAAAAGATTTTAAAATGCATTTTCATTAGTGTACTAAAATGTATGAATTATTACTTTTTATGAAAAACAAAATCATGAAAAGATATACTCTCCGGAAATTCGAATTTTAGTTTATGCGCATTATATTTTAGTTCCGAACGAATGTTTATGAAATTTTCTTTGTTAGGATTTTCATTTAAGCTTAATTCTTAGAGTACTATTTTAAACACCTCTGACAAGCACCATTTTGTTATGACCTCCATATTTTGATAAAAAAAAAATATTTTTACTTTTAGTAAACTAATAAAAGCGTGCATTTAAAAACATTTCTACAAATTTTTATTATTTTCTACTTGTTATTCTTTCATAAAATTCTTGATTCGGTATTATAAATATTATGGAGTCATATAATCAATAATTTCTCAGGTTTAATATCAGATGGCGCCACTGAAATGGAATCAATCATAAATATTATGGAGTCTTATAATCAATATTTTCTCAGGTTCACTATCAGATGGCGCCACTGAAATGCAATCTAAATTTAGTAAAAATATCATTCGTATAATTTACAATTAATTTCTGAAAATGTTAAAACCTTGTATTGTTTTTCTGGGGGAACACAGCTGTTCAGAACTTCAGAACTCTGGCACATCAAAAAGTGCGTGAAACATCGATTGCAGAATTCAATTAAAAATGATAAGTATTTTAAACATTAAAGATATTTTATGATCAGTTTTAGCATTAGAACCAAAATTTTATCACATTAAACACGGGATTTTGCTGTCTTTCTGTTGATCAGTGAAATTAGCTCTTGACAATATATAGAACTACATTTCGTGAATCCACAGTAGAACATTATTTACTACAAATGCTCATATTTCCCGAAATATTAAAATTTTTTAGTTCAAATTTTAATACAATGTTTCTTTAACGTAATGTCAAGTGTTCTGTATTTTTCGCACAATTCGAAAGAAAACTCTGCATGTTTAATCAAAAAATATGCGGAGTTTGAAATTTTCAATTTAATGCCGATTTTTACTTATATTCTGATAAATATATTTATTGTCTAACTTTAGGTCCTAGTAATATTCCTCAAGCTCTTTAAAATGACACAAGAATCAACATCCTAGCTAAACGCGTTTCCACGCTACACTTATTTATAATCTTACATGAAGGTAATTCATAACAATCACGCGCATGCCTCTACATTGGTACGATGACGTCATAGGCAAAAAACTACTAAGCAACAAACTCTTACAGATGTGTTCTATCCGTTGTGTGGTCAACCATTCTTTTCGCATTATTAGTCTCGCAGTTATTAGCGATTCAAATCTGACGGTATTTTCTCACACAAGAAAGTTCGACCGACTATCACTGCAACGAGCGGAAAGACGTTTTCACGTCAATACATTTTGCTGTTCCTTTAACTATTTTTCCGTCAAGCTGATTATTCACATTCATCATTGTAGGGTGTCCCTATTCTATTCTAAGTTGAGTTTTCTTCAGAAGCTAATTTTCTGAAATATGAAACCTAGTTTCTTCTTTATTAGTAAGAGCTATTTTCTGGTAAATAAACATGGGACAATTTGGAATATTTAAATCCAATTTTGTACTACTTTTTTTCAGTCCGAAACTATTCCGGTATATCTGGTACGTCTGGTCATTTTACCTAAAAGTCCGAAAGGAGTGTCACTTAACTTTTATTTAAAAGTTTGCTTTTTAAAAATTATATCTACCTAATTTTTTTGGTAAGAGATTTTTACTTATAAAGAAAATTCGCGACAATCCGGTGCATTAAATTCAAAATCTCGATTTAAAGTAACTAACCAAATGATTCATACTTGATAACAAAGGCGAGCATTATTACATATATTAAATGCAATCAATTGATAAGGAAGGTTCTTATTGCTCGTCTTTTTAATTATAAGTAAAATTTTGGTCAATCGGGGTTATCAAATTAAAATCCATGACAAATCAAGGACGCTGTTTTCAACCCGGAACAAGCAGTCATAATTCAAACTATCCCAGATAATTCAGAATCTCTGCTTACTCTAATTTAACGCAAATAAGCAAAAGAATCATACTTGATGACAATGGCGAGCCTTATTACATATATTAAATGCAATCAACTGATAAGAAAGGTTCTTATTTCTCACCTTTTTAATTATAAACAAAATTTTGGTCAATCGGGGATATCAAATTAAAATCCATGACAAATCAAGGACGCTATTTTCAACCCGGAACAAGCAGTCATAATTCAAACTACCGCAGCTAATTTCAGAATCTATGCTTAATTTAATTTAAGAGGTACACGAGCAGTTGTCATCGAAAGTTGAATAAAATCAAGCATGCTTTGGAGCAAGTTCACTCACCTGTCACTCAAAACAAATATTCACTGCGCTGGACAAACAGAGCAGAACATGTGGCTATTGAACATCGTATCAGGTAATCTTCCTGAAATTTCAGGATTACCGTGCGATTCCATCGAAATACCTCAGCAAATGGTAGTAGAAGAAAACCTGATTGAAGTCATTTACAGCGAAAACTTGAACGAAATGGAAGTCGAACAACTAGCAAAGCGTGTCATTTTAGCTCCAACCAACAAGAAGACACTGGAAATGAATCGATCAATCATCGCAAAACTACAGGATGAGTCTCATACCTTTTACAGCTCCAATTCAATAATATTCGAAGATCGGAACGACCTGCAAAAGTATGCACCTGAATTTCTGCATGATTTAACTCCATCAGGCATGCCACCCCACGCATTGATGCTTAAGAAAGGAGTAATCGTTATGTTGCTCAGAAATTTGAATCCCAAACAAGGACTTTTGTAACTGAACTCGCTTA
Organism: Araneus ventricosus; assembly: GCA_013235015.1. Classification (NCBI taxonomy): domain Eukaryota; kingdom Metazoa; phylum Arthropoda; class Arachnida; order Araneae; family Araneidae; genus Araneus; species Araneus ventricosus. The sequence goes on along the minus strand of BGPR01042153.1, from coordinate 1,128 downwards.
TCAATTATTGGTCTCCATGACAATTTCATAAGTGCGAAAATTGTATCTGAATGCAATCCTGGCGGCGTAGTTTTCTTGAGGTGGTTAGCCCCAGTGACGTGGATCTACAATTTCGTCCTCAAACGTCGCCAGTTCCTGTTAATAAATTCCACCTTACGCGATGACCCAGTAACGAATCGCAGGAACAAACTTTTCTATCAGGTTGGAAATTACTTCGATACAATTTGTCTTTTCACATGGACAGCTCTATGCTGCACTTTTAGGGTCTAGGAACCCCAATGACGTTAAGGGTACACAAGAAAGACATCTGGTAGAAATTGTTAAACAACGAAAAAAATACCACTTCCGGATATTTGTTTTAATAATTTCAGACTCAAGAAATATCACTGGTAATAACCTTAAATAAAAAATTTCCTGTAGAACACATGCCTTTATTTGTTTTTCAATCAACGTTAAACATTCTCTCACCTTATGTAACTATATGAACACATCAGTTTGAAATCTCTCAGATGAAGAGGCAATTTGTACCCGTCAAAATATGTGGGATGATTTTCTAAGTATTAATACCAATGCCATGGTTGTCATATATTATTTAGTTTTTTATATTAAATTACTATTATTAATATCAAGGTTATACTTGTTTCCAAGAAATATTTATTTTCTTCATAATATAAAAAACTATATAAAATTAAAATTAATTTGACCACCTATTATTTAAATAAAATGTACCTGAGTTTGAGCTGAACTTCTGATAGTATATTCATAGGTTTTCAATTGGGTGGGGTTTTTTTGTGGGCAAACTTAATTTCACAGATCAAGCTGAAATCAGGTCACCCAAGCTTTCTGTTCTTTCTCATTAATGACGAAAAACATGAGTTTCTTCACAAAGACGTCAAGGCTCTCTTAATTGGCTGCCTGATGGTTTTGATCTTTCCTAGTGTGCGGGTATAATTATAAGGCATGGTTTCAGGTTACTGCATCCAAGGGAATGCAGAACAGCTTTTCTTGTGAGATAATTCTGAGTGACGTTTTAAATATCCCATGTCTTTGCCATCACTGTAGAATAAATCCTTGGGAAATTATCTGAATTTTACATCGCGCAAAAGCAATATCATTATGAAATTAAAG
>BGPR01042152.1:0-13370 GCA_013235015.1 Araneus ventricosus | reverse complement strand
TATTGTGTGCATACATTCCTCTAAACAATGACAAACCTCCGGAAAATAAAATATGACTGGAAGCTTTGTTGGCTCATCAGAAAAACAAATGGCAAAACGATAGAGGTTCAAAGATACGAAAAAGAAAATTGGGGGGGGGGGAAATAAATATTGGAGGGGAAGAACAAAGTTACTTTATTACAATAACTGGAAGTTATCTTTAACCATACGGCCTAGCAATATAACATCTGTATAATCCTACAGCTGTTATACCTATAGATAACTCTACTATCACGACGCTCAGTTGCTTCACTTTCTTCATGCCACTCATCTGTTGGCTCTGTAATCACTTGGTTGATAGGATTACTTCCTTAAGCAATTGTATCGCGAGCGTGAATGACGAAAATGTTTGCTCCTAGTGAGGGAAGACAAGAATAAGTAACTCCATTGCTGGGCTAAATAAACATCAGATTTTATCTTCTACTGAATTGAAAAGAACTTTTCTGTTTCTCTGATAAAATATCTTTCTTGAGAGTAGATCTTTGATTTTGCTTAGCCTTAATCTAAAAATTAAAATTTATTGTTTACAGGAAAACAAGACTTTTATAGATATTATTTAAAATTCTTAAATTATCTGAAAAGAAAACGCATTTAAAATTGATAACGGGAATTAGTATCCAATATACTAAAAAGTAGAGGATCGGTGCCGTAAATGATGAATGTGTAATGAAGAATAAATGACAACAAACCATCCGAAATTAAAGGGAGAAGAGATTATTTTTATATACTTTCCGGTGATTCCGTCTGTATTTATAAAGTCAAATAATATAAATTCATGGCTACTATATCAGGCAGCCATCTATTATTGCAAGAACTGGAGGAAACCGTCGCTGTGCTAGGTGCGAAGCATTATCAAGAATTATTTCGAATTCGAAAGAAAGTCTGAGGACAAGGTTTGATTGATGAATGATCGCGCCAGGAAGGAGAAGCGCATATCCGCCTCGTGACGTCACCCGGCTTTCCCTGAATACGAAAGTTCAATACACTTTTTCCCAGATGCTTGTCAACAGTTTTGTGGTTATTTGTATAATTGACTGCTGACCTACTACAGCGCCTTCCAAACAGGCAGACCTTGCTCCAGGCCGTTTTGTTTTCGTTTTCTCCCATTTTTTAATGGATGCACTGACAGGGCGTGAGGGAAACCCGATGCAATGCGATTAGTTATTGAGGTTCTACCTAACTGGAATCCACAGTCCAATACTTGAGTTTCTTAATAATGTACATGAGCGTAATGGCTTAGTAAATTGTTTAATAATTTAATTAATTGCATACTGAACTTATTCGTAGCATTTAATTCGCCTGCGTGTTTAGAGTAATGTTATAAACATTAGAATCGTGTGTTAAATCTCTCTCAGCCACCAAAGCTTTATTACCGTTCGAGTCCAGGTGTCGTCCTCGTCATCTGACCGCAGTTCAAAATTACGAGGTCCGTCCCAAAATAGACCTCGTGTTGCTTCAAAACGGGACGTTAATATAAAACTAACTAACTACCGTTCTACTAACTAACTTTTGGCCACCACAGCAAAGAACCGTACTTATACTAAGTCGACAAGCTTCGGAGATGCATAGAATTCGAAATAATATTTCACAAATTGCGTTTAATTGAAATAATAATTTTTCGCTTCTTAAAATATTTAAAAGTAATGTTCCAAAATGGCAAAAAGAAAGTTGCCGAAGGAAGTGAAATTGAAACTAATTATTTTTGCGACACATGTTCTCGAAACCCAGGGCTTCATATTGGAGACTGCTTTGAAAGATACCACACGACGGAGAACTATAAAATATAATTTTTACATAAGATGAAAACATATTATTGTGTTACATGTATCTAAAGTGTAAAAATGAAATAATAAATTTTGTTTTACTTCATAATCTTGCATATTATGTATTACTGTTCGTTCAACGTTCCGACCAGAAAGACACCTATGTATAAACTTAATACGACCGCAAAGGGTTAAAATCCAGTAACAATACTTCATAATATGTCCTGCCTTAAAGACATAAGTGTCGACTACTTTTTCTTTAATAAATCTGGTCAGAATATTTTCATAATAGATGGTCAGAATATATACATAATAAGATATTTCTGATCTCTTATTGCACCGTAGATTAGAATATTGTTTTCTAAAATCGCAGAAACTTCATGTACCAAGTAACACAAGTACAGGAGATTTGACAATAAATTCGGTAATGGCATATTTTGTATTATACCAGAAGGAAAGTTTCATCTAGGCTTCATACATGTCCCTACGCCAGAGAAGAGTGTCTGAGGGTGACCTTCAACTGTACTAAACTTTCCAAGGTGAAGTCACGTATTTGCGGACTTCTACAAGAGCTATCTTGTCAGTGATGATACAAAGGAAAATACGGAAGGGGGGGGGGATTGATTACGCTACACAGAGCACACTTGTAGATCAGATGGGTGGTCGGGGGTTGACTCACGTACGTGACAGACAGGAAAAATAGGTAAGGGGGGATCGAACTTGGAGCCAACTTGAATTTTGTTATTGAAAATATAATATCCCTTTAAAAATAGGTAAATAAGTATGGCTAAAAGAAAGGGTATTTTAATATTAACTACTAACAATTTTAGAATTCATTGGAAGAGTGAGTTTTAATTTAGCTATGTTAATGTCCTGTTTTGAAGTAACAAGACGAACATTTTGGGTTGGTACTTTTGAACCGTGGTCAAATGACCAGCACGACACCTGAGCCGGCACCTCCTCTAAAAACTTCCTCACCACACTAGCGTGGCGTTGACTAGCTTCAAGATTTTGTAGAAGATAACATCCTTATTACTGAAAAGCTGAGGACCGCTATCGTACAATGAAATTGCTGTCAATTTTTTTTTTTCGGTGAGGAGAGGGCAAAGAACCTAAAAATCCAAGAGCTTTCATCATATCAAAAAAGCATCTGCTGTGAACTTTTGTAAATTTTAAGAACATTGATTGCTGCCCCTACGTTGATATTCTACTTCTTTGGTGGCTGTTCCTCTGGTAGCCAAAGGAATAACTTTAAGACTAATCCTCGACTGAGCTTTGCGAACAGCGAGTTGTCATCATATGGTTCGAAATCGCAGACATAACTTTCATAGCCTACGCTTCTCGAGAGATATTAAACTCGAGTGTCAATAAAGCATTGCTTCTTATTAGTAGGGAGTTCTCTTAGGAGATTGCTCTTTAGAATCCCATTATGCAGTTAAATTTCGAAGTAAATTTATCAAAATCAAAACTGGAATGCAAACTACTTTTTTTTTTTTATCTAAGAGTACGTTTGAGAACTTGTTAACTGCCTGATACCCCAGTGACCTCAGCAACTTTTTTCAATCAATCAAAGATCTATAAAGGCGTGTCCTTGAAAGGTATAGGTCTGATGTTAAGATATAAAATCTTACAGTAAATCAAAAGAAATGGAACTGAGCCATTCTTTAAGTAAAACTTCCGTGTAACATAAAAGATAGCACTTCAAAATTTAAATATATTGGAATGTAAGAATGGTGTTAAACAATTATCTTCACTAAAAAGTTGATAAATATGTTTAACAATATTGTCAGTAAAGAATTTTTTATAAAAAAATTGAATATATTACTTCTATAAAGAAAAATTGTCCTTCTGTAAGACTAATTCTGATTTATTAATACTTTCAAAATGCAATAGATAAAGTATTCATTAAATGTAGCGGTATATTATAAGTAGTTATATAATGGTTGATATTTTATGCTTGTGGTCGAGTTTTGCTCAAGCATCATATTGCTAGAAATCAACAATATTCCACACAATATCTAAACTCAAAACATATCCTTTCATTTCAAGCACACACTTTGTAATTTCCATTTCAGCCAAGAAGAGAACTGCAACGAGTTTTGAAACTCAATAAACTCGTTGATGGAGCGAATGCAAGCTCAGGTGTCATCCTCGTTATCTGACCACGGTTCAAAATTACGAGGTCCATCCCAAAATAGCAGTATGTTACTTCAAAGCGGCGCAATAATTAACTGAAACTAAAAACCATAAATTAGGACGCCAAGTAATTGACCTTCGATATCGAAAGTGTTCCTTTTTGAGGTTTATTAATTTAACCCTCCGTTAGTCGTACGGGGTACAGGTATCCCCCATTAGTTTTCAAAGCGCTACGTTTTCAATTCAATTCATTGTTTAGAGATCAAACTTTCAGTACCTGTCCTTAAAATGCTCAGGAACAATATCGCATAGTCATTCAAGTTCAAGAGGTTAGTGCACGGGAGATAAGAGAACACAAAGACACATGGGGGGGACCCCGCGCGCCTAAACGTGTAAAAGAAATTTGCGGTTGGTTGCTCTTCTTTCGCTGGTTCTGTAATGCTTACTTCTTAACTACTTATTTATGCGTCCGGTCTGAAATTCTGGAACTTTGCTTAATTTAAAAAAAAAAAATATTTATAGAATTTCAGTGAATTTACAGGGTTCGTACTCCTCCTTAAATTCCTGAAAAACTCCTGAATTTTGCTTTTTTTTTTTCTAAGGGCCCTGAAAACTCCTGAAAATTGTGTTTTTTATCCTGATATTTCTTTTTGTCTCCTGAAAAATTACAATCGAAGAGCAAAAAATAAAATTATAATAAAACATAAAAATATGACGTTTCCTTCTTGATACACAGTCGCTGGAATCCGGAATTCTTACTTCTAAGCTTACTTATCGCCGAAAGAGTCTACCGCGCATGCTCCGAGTCACCGCAATCGGGAAAGATGGAAGAATTGATATTTAGTATAATTTTTTGCCAATTTTATAAAAATTGTCCACAAAACCCCCTTCTCCCCTACAATTGATTTTTTTTTTTTCATGTTATCTCCTGAATTTTTTGTACTGTACTCCTGAAAAAATCCTTAGAAACTCCTGAATTTTACTATCGTATATGCAGTATGAGCCCTGATTAATTCTAAAAAGAAAATAGTAGAACTAGAGATTTACAACGGATAATTTGTTTTCTAGATCCGAATTTGCCAAAATGCTTTTAACAGGGATCTAAACTAATTTATGTAGGTGCAATTAATTTAAATATACGGGAAATATTCAAAGAATTTTTACCATATAAGAAGCGAGAAGTAAAGTGAATATTTGGTTACGTTTGCGTCATAATTATTTACCATGAACTTTTCAGTTCCTATTGACGATAGGTCAATAACAAACAGTAACGACAGTGATAATAACAACAAAAAAAACACACCTTAAATTAATGCATTTTGTTACATGACAAAAGGAGATGATATTCTAGATCAGCTATGGCAGAGAAATGATGTCTCGAGAAATGCTTGTCATTGGATTATGGTTCTTTTTTTCAAAGCATGTCTACTATTAACGCTTTTGTAATTTTCAAATACAATAATATCGATAAAGATATGAAAATACTTGATGCCATAAAAAATTTCAGTTTCATATTTATTATACTTCAAATTTTATGCAGGGCTACCGAATGCCCGCCTTCGAATGGAATTAAAAGAACAGAAAATCTTATGTTAGGCATCAACGTTTACAGGATCCATCATTTACAGGACCAAAAAAACAACAAAGTGAATGAGTAATAAAGGTAGATGTTGAATAAATATATAATATATATATATTGTTGAAGAAATAGGGACACAAAGCTATCCAGAAAAAAGTAAAAAAGGCCATGATTGTGCCTGTAGTAAGCATTTATAAGAAGTATATGTGAAATGTTGTGATTTTTCATAGTGTTTTTATAATCTCTATAAAAATATTCAATATAGTCATCTAAAATTATTTTTTCTCTTTTTTTTTTGCATTTCTTGGATATTTATTCTTTAATTTGCAGCTGATATGTCTTTTCTCAGAAGAAAGCATTTGTAGAAAAAAGAAAGAGAAAATGGGGGGCATATGCACCCCTCGCGCCTAACTGCGTAACAAAATTTCGCGTGCCTAACGGAGGGTTAAAGGGAAAAAATCTGAAATTTCATGACGAATTTGTTTTCTAACAGAAATGGTTAAAATAATGGAAAATGAAAGGAATAATTATTAAATTGTTATATTTAAATTGGGAATATTTAATGACGCAAGGAATTCTTTCTGCAAACTCATTTAACCTTCCAGCGGGCGCGTGTTTGCAAGAGATACTTGAATTGTGCATCGAATTACATATTTATATCGTTATTTTATATATTGAAGTGCAATTTTATTTATAAAATCTTCGTTTACTATTAGGCTAATAAACACAGATAAAATTGCATTTATGTTTGTAAAGTAACACGATATATATGTAATACGATGCACTATATGTCGTAAAATTTGCGTAAGTGCGCCAGCTGGAAGGTTAACTTTCAGGACGACAGAGGTAGGTTTCTACTTATGCTCAAAGATGCGAGGTCCGTATGAAAACGAAATTCAGGGTGGTCTTTTACTTCCCCTTACTAGCACAGCCTTCATAGATCCCTAGGGGCTCTGATACTAGAAGTGTTAAATTAGTCGGCGAGACGCTTTGTATAATTCCCTTGGGGTTTCTCAGCACAAAGGTGTTGTCGGAGAAGAAAAAAGAAAGTCGGATTTCTCCCTTTGCTTTTATCGTTTTTGTTGCCGTTCAATCAGTTGTATCTTCTTCCCATGCCAAGGTGAAGAGTATATTCTTTCAGAAGACACAACTGCGAGAAAATAAAGATAATAATAAAAAAAAAAAAACTCTATTCATGAGCAGTCCTTAAACCTCTTCAGGGTACCATCAATGGAAACTAGGAACACGTGCAAACTTTAAAAAGATACCGCCACGTTTTTAACCCCTGAAGAGTCGCAATGGACCCCTCCTGTTTCGGAAAGGGGCTGTCGTTTTCATTCATCTAAGAAGGCATAGAATACTTGAGATGCGTATGGATCCTACGTAATTCTTGTGTCAAATTATAAAGCTAATGAATGATTAAATTTTAGTTTATAAGCCTAAAAATGCGATAATTCGATGCTCGTCAACAGGGGCGGACTGGGTCTGAAAAGAGTGGTTGCCATGAGAAAATGGGGGCCCTATCACATCTACGTTACCATCTCAAATATATTTTTTGATATTATTTATTACAAATATAATAAATTAAAATCAATAAGTTAATATAATCTATTCCTAATCTAAAACTTTATTATATATATAGATTACTAAATACAGTATACACGTATTATTGAAAGTGATAAATATTAAATATAAATGTAATTTTATGATTAAATATTAAATAATTTTGGTAGTTGTATAACATACTGTAATTTTGGAACTATATTGTTACATTGAGAATATTTTAACCAAATTGAAAATAAAGTGCAAACTATTTACCAATTTAAATTTTTTTAAAAAGAATAATTATAACTGCCAAGGATTAACAACTCAAATGTACAAAAGTGTATTACATTTGATCCACTTCATTAATGGCAACTCAGGAAACATCTGAATTCACTAGATGACTGAGCAAATCTGTTAATGAGTACTCTATATCCAAATCATCTAGAAATTCCTTTTCATAGTAACATACAGGAATTCCAAGTTCTCCTCAGTCAATGAATTTCTTAATATGGTCTTTATGATCTTTAGTCGACACATATCCTGAGGGCCCGAACTGTCTTATGTATATGGGGGCCCACTTGCCGTCGGGCAAGCTGGCAACCTGGCCAGTCCGCCACTGCTCGTCAATATGACGCGAGCGACCTTTAAGGGCTTAACGGATGTCGAGGGTCCTCAAACAGTTTCAAGGCAAGTCGTAATAGGCAGTAGAACAGAAATCGACGTTAGGGCTTCTGGAAGCTGACGAAGGCAAATCAGCTTTATAAATCATTTAAAAGTTCGTTCGCTGCCCAAGTAAAGATATAAGTAGAAAACAAAATGTTTAATGGGCTATTAATGAACGTGAAACTAAAATAAATTTTATTAAAACTAGTTATAAGTAAATTTTAATAAAATATTTAAGAAAATCTGTTTTGCTGTCATGCTGTTTTATTTAGCGCGACCCTATTTGCTCTCGGAGCCTAAGATTAGAAGCACTGGTTTAGGCCAATTAGCTTACAAAGGCGCTTCTCTATTATCAGGAGTATAGTGGACCCAGAACGTTTGTTTTTTTACGAGAAATAAATAACAAATAATTGTGAAAACGTTCATAAAACAGCACGATTTTTAAACGGTTTTACTAAGTTCGAAATGTTTCATATTTGTATGTAAGGTTGGAATTTTGTGATCGATTTTTTACTCACTTCTTAATGCACTAGAGTTCTGAAATTTTTTGTATTTATTGGGTCTTAATGACAATGCAATATTTTAATAATTTTAGAGCTCTCAATTACCATTTTTTAAAAAATAAATTCGCGAAATAGCGTTTACACTCGGTAGGTTTTCGTGGCGCCATCTATAGTATTTTTGAGAACTAAAATATCTTTTCTCTTTTAATGCATTGGTAATGCGTTTTTTAAAAAACTTTTTTATATATATTTATTACTTATTGTCACCCAGGTTAGAGCGTTCCGGCACTGCTTTTAGACACTGCTTATTTTGCGACTACACCATTGTCTATCGTACATATTTTTCGGTTTAATTTGGTAACATGACCCAGAAAAGTCACTGGGAGAGATAAATTGAAAGTTTCTGCTATTTACCGTTTTCCTTTTAAGCAATATAGATGGTGTACCAGCAGAGTTTTGTTGAGGCTGATACAACTGTTGTACCTCATTAGATTTATTTTACTGGAGTGTGTGATCTCTGATGAACTCTTACATCGTTTCACTTGAAAAGGGGAAAAGCACTTTACCATTTCCCCTCTAAAATCCTATTGTCAAGTGTTTTAGGGATTTTTCTTAAGCTTAATTCAAAGATTTATAGAAATTGGTTTTGATGCTCTCGTCACTTTTATTAAAGATACAATTGACATGTATTTTGATTGATTTCGCTTCGAGAAACGAATAATTTCGCAGCATCAAAAAAGCGTCCGCACCTTCCTTCAATAATTTCCCCATGTTCCAAAAATCCTTACAGTTCTCATCTCGGTTACAGAATTTACAGCCTTTCTCTTTCACTTGAATTCATGATGGAGTTGGGGTGACAAAGTGTAGGTGTGAAATTTTAAAAAAATTATTAGTATGATCAAATAATTTGATCTTACAGCTGTATGGAGTGATTATTGAATTTACAAGAATATGTAGCGAGAAAGGATCGGACAGCAACAGTGAAAGTTTCATAATTGATCCTACCATTATTTTGCAGATATCCTATTCACTTTATAGGCCGCGGTGGCCTAGTGGTAAGGTCTCGGCTTTAGGATCGTCGGGTTCCAGGTTCGATAAAGGATTCCACTAAATATTCGCCGTGTATGGGGCCTGTTGCACGTTAAATCGTACGTAGTGGCCAAACGTCCTCCCGTTGGTGTGGCGTGAAGTTTGGAGAGGGGGTGGCAGCTCGGGTGTCGTCCTCGTCATCTGACCGCAGTTCAAAATTACGAGGTCCGTCCAGAACAGCCCTCGTATTGCTTCGAAACGGGACGTTAATATAAATAAACCTATTCATTTTACAATATATTATGTATTGATAATAATAAAAACATATATAGAGAGAAACCTTCATTTTTAAAAAATAATTATTTTATGCGAATAAAATAGAAAAATACGGAACCATCTACTGACGTTACATTAATTTTGTAATATAATGTTTCTTCACGGCCTCTGGCAACCTGGTGGTAATCGAACACGGGACCAGAGGGTTCCGGGATCGAAACCCGATTCCACCAAGTATTCACCTTGTATGTGAGCTTGGTACACGTTAATTACCTGGTATACAATTACCTGGTACACCCTGGTATTCTGAGGTCTAGGGTCAAATGTCCTCTCGATAGTGGGATATGGAAATTTGAAAAAAAAAAAAAGAAGTGCCAGCTTAGGTGTTGTCCTCGTCATTTGCCCGCGGTTCAAAATTACGACGTCCATTCAAGAATAGTCTTCGTGTTGTTTAAAAATGGAAATTAACTGAACTAAAACGTTTCTTAACCCTTTCGAACCTAATGGGGAATACACACTGGTGTCCAAAAATAATGCACAATTTTGAAGATGCTACAAAAATTGGAGTTAATATGGATACTATGGTTCGCAATCAGTTGCTGTAAGGGGTCCACTAGAAAAGGATGAAGACGAAAATGGAGTTTGACACATCCTGTTATACAGAAAGCCGATAACGAGATGTAACTTGAATCAATGGTTATGTGTGATGTGAATAATATATGTATTTTCGTAAACATAGCACAAATATTCGGGGAGATATAAAAGTTTTCTTAAAAAATACCAAATTTTTCCGCATGTTTTTTGTTTATAACATACAGAGTTTTCTACCAAATTGTACTAAATTTACAGAATATTTGACAATATGTAAAAGAAGCATTGTATTAAAATTTGAATTAAAAAATTTGAATATTACAGGAAATATGAGCATTTGTAGTAAATATTTTACTGTGCGTGTGCGAAAAGTAGCATATTTTTTTTTCTTTATTTCAGAGCCAGATATAGAGGACAACTTATATAAAAATTCCAGTTCAATGCCATTAGTATTCAGAAAGATATCCGTATTGCAACTTGGTGAATTTCGGAACACTCTTAAGAGAAGCTAAATGATAAGGGCCCATGCAAACAAACTGAAATTGTGTGCATGGGAAATGGAAACAATATCGTGTACATTTCATAAGAACTCAAAATATTTTCGGGTACTGACGTTTACCTCTACACTCACAGCTTAATTAAATCGAATGCGGCTGTTTTCAATTCATTTGAAAAAAAATGTTTTTGAAATGTGAAAAAATTAGTTTCTTTAAATTCTTATTCAACAGAAGGAGTAAAGGTTTTAGTCAGTGCTCTGATCTCATTTGTTGTCTTTGTTAAAGATTGTGACTAACAATTATTGAATTATTTCCATATAATTAATTCAATGAAAATAAGATACGGAGTGTAAGAAGTTTAATTTATTAGTTTAGTATAAGAAGAACATTTACTATTTTAAAGATATGTTCTTAAATTGAATTTCTATATTTCCTAATTGCCTTGTGTTCTCATTTTTTATACTAAAATTTAAAAATGATAATTTTCTGACTTCAAAAGAGTCAAAAAGTATTGTAGAAATTCAAAGCCTTCAACTTCTGAAAGAGTTTGTCAATTAGTATGACATTTCGTAGGACATGAAGAGCTAACTAACACTTGACTTAATAATTAGTTTATAAACTTCTTTCGAGTCAGTGTGCATGAATTTTGTATAATTTTAAACTTTGTCGCTTTACGTGATGTTCAAATAACATGGGATATTTCAAAAATTTAAAAGTAATTTACTGTTTTTAATTAATGTATAGTTTTAATTTTTATCATTAAAAATTAATTATTAAAACGTTGATGTTTTAAAGAAGGCATAAAAATTAAAATTATAATATTGTTGAATTTATGTAATTGTATTTCATAATTCGCTCGTGTTAGCAAAATCAAGTTCATGTTCTATCCAAACTAATCTCCAAGACTTCTTAAGTTGGACGATAATTTTAGTGTCTGAGAAAGGTACTTTTCCTTATCATTAATGATCAACAAAAATTTTCTGGCTCTACATATCTTTGATGTATAGTGAAATAACCTAAAAAATTTATCAATCTTAGACTTAAAAGTACGTTGGGAAAAATAATTTGGAACATTTTTCTTTCGTATATGAAATGATGCCACAAAAGGCTTTTAAAAACTATAAAATGGAGAGACAAAACGGTTTATAGTAAATTAGTTCTTCAAAAGATTGAATGAAAATATGCATAGATTATTTGTTGATTTGAATATTTAACATTAAACATCAATTCTTTTTTGCATTCACACTTTATACTTGAGTATTTGGCATTAAATTAATTCTTTTTAGAGCTTTATGCCTCACTAATGTTATAAAATAATGATAATAATGTGTTCACAGTCGTAATACAGAAAGCATTTTTGCTAAGAAAAAAGTTTTTTGTATATTCTTTTATTCAATGGATTCTGAATTTATTTCGACTATACTTTAGTTTTTACATACTTATGCCAATTCAAAACATCTTAATTATGATTAATTAAGATCTTATTATTAGATTAAATATAATAATTATGAAGTTAATAATTTAGCAATTATAAGATGTAAAATATTATCAATAAAAATGTAGTTATCATCATAAAAAGTATGCAAAATTATATTATTTAAAAACCTATTGACTGGCAAGACGACATGTAGAAGAATAGAGGGCGCTCAAGTAATTCTGCCGCAGTGACCCCCCACAAGCTTAATCCGCACTTGGGCCAAATACCTATTTAGTATTCGGTGAGACGGAATATTTGCAAAAAGGCTGAATATTGGCGGAATAAACATTATATCCCTGGTCTTGAACTTTGTTGCTTATTTCCTCGAGAAACTTTTTGCATCTCAAGATTTCAGTTACATGTTTTCACATAACCCATAGTGTCCATTCTTAGTTTTTGGCACAGCTTATCCCATTCGAGGATCTCGCGCCAGAGAAAATCAAATCACATAATTCATAGCTGTTAATAAGAGAATTTTTAAGGGAATTTTAAAGAATAAATATAATATGCGGATTATGAAGTGTACCTCATCAACACAGAGTGATTCGAATAAGATGGACCAAACGTGAAGAGGTGGCAGTACACATCAAACTAAGCAGGTTTGTCGGGTTGGAGAAGAAAACAACAGGAAAGTGCAATCCCTCTTCTTTTCAAGTAGCTAGAAGATCTGGGGTGTCTCTACACCAGATGGGCAGGGGGGAGGTCGCTTATTCTTATCTTCCCTCATTACAGTGCATTTATCCATCACACAAGTCATGATACAATAGGACTAGGGAGTAATTTGAAGTGCAATCTGATTAGAGATCCGACAGACTAGTCGTTATGAATTAGAGCTGCAATTCATGTATCAGCCCGTCACCATAGGTAAGAAGGGAGGGGGCAGTGGCGAACCAACATAAAATGGCGCCCAGGGCAAATACCAGAATTGCGCCCCTTCCCCTCTTTATCTTTGGAAAGGTGTTCTAGTTTGTTTTTTTTATGAAACTCATTTTTTCTAAACGGTTTTTTTTTTTACTAAGAAAGGGCCCTAACTGTTCTTGAAAGTACACGGAATCTATCGGATATTTTTTTCCGTGTTTCACTCTCTGCTTATCGAAACTAGGAATCATACTTTGGAAAACTAGGAAATACTTTTCTACTAATTATTTGTCACGAATTCCCGAAGTAGCTGATTTCCAATCCGTATGAATCAGACTTACCGTGAAAAACCACGAGAATTCTATGAGACTAATCTATTTTAAATTATCATCCCTTATCTCAAACTCCCCAGGA
>BGPR01042151.1:0-11814 GCA_013235015.1 Araneus ventricosus | reverse complement strand
AACAAACAGGGTCATATCTAAATCCATATGGGGGGGCCTGCCCCCCCCCCCCAGAACGGAGGACTTTTAATATGATCAACAGGAGGGCCCCCGCAAACATACGCACCAATTTTCAAAACTATATGATTTAGTGGTTTTTTTTCCAAACCCTTCGTTAACTGAGTTATCAACTAAGATTTTTTTACAAATTCATCCACTTTGAGACCGATTATCTCAAAAACTACTAAATCTAGCAGAACATTAAAAGCATCCATTTGTAGGCAAATTTACGATCTTTAATTTGTTAAAGCTCATGTAATTTGAAAATTGAATAGTTTTGGAGATATTGAAGAATAACTAGAAAAGGGGGGATGAAATCCAAGATGGCGGCGCGAGCTCCAGCCCTCCCCAGGACGGGGACTTTTAGTATGTTGAAAAGGAGCCCCTCATGAACATGTATATCAGTTTTCAAAACTATATGATTTAATATTTTTTTCACCCCCATTTTGGATCTTCGTTGACTGAACTATATGCCACAATAAACTTTTTCCCAAATGTTTTAGATTGCGTCCTTTAATTTTAACGTTTTGATATTGAGAATTTGTTTCAGAAATCTAGACTACATGTACTTGTTTGATTTGATTTGTTCGTTGAATCATCTTTCCCGATTCGAAGACGTTCGGCCAAAGAGTATTCAAATGACAATGCCAGCACTTGAACCGGCATTTCACTCCGGAAGATTCCACGCCTTGCAAAAATACGGGCGTTTCATCTACAAGACTTTGGTAAGAAATGCTTTGCTTTTTAGAAAAACTTTCCCATGTAATTGAAATTTCAAGACAGATCTGCAATTCTTTAACTACAGATTAAAAAGTTTAGTTATTTTTTTAACTAAGGCGTTTAAGACTTTTTCAGGTAGCACTTCCCTTCGGGAAAAAAATTCTTTTTAAATATATATTTACTTTCATTTTTAAATTAGCCCCATTTGAATGTTAGTTTAGTTATGCATTCAGTCTCTTCTTGTTGGTTTTGGTTCCTCCATGATTAGACATTATTTGATGTCATTGTATTTCACATTTTATGAATATATGCCTATCCAGAGACGGCTCGTCCATTAGTGCAGCAAAGCTGCAGAGTTGCAGTCCCCACTGAAATTATTTTAAAACTTCTTTCTTCGTTTTTATTCTAATTGGCTTACTTTTCCACTTGAAGAGTTCAATGGTAATCGAAAATGGCAAAAAAGTAATAAAAAACGCAAATTGAAGACTGAAAATAACTCAAAAATTAAGAGAGAGACAAATCAGAGCTGCAGAGAATTTTGCCCCTTCTAAAATCGAAATTTCCCGCATTGAGCAACGCGGAGCTCTCAATCGAAAGAAAAAAGCAACCCTCTCTCCCATTGAAATTAGAACCCCGTGAGCTGCACTCCGGCCACTTGTACAGTCGTTAAGTAATTTTTTAAATCAAATTCTGAAGGAGTTGTAATTTTTTGCTCCTTCATGGGGTGCTGATTACGAATCTGAGGTTTGCCACCAACAACTTTTGTTCAAATTTTAGCTATAGCCGAAAAGCATGAAAAACATTTTCTTAGTTTTTTTTGCTTATAACTCAAAAATTATCAATTTTTAGTATATCATCATTATATACCAAAATAATCAGCATAGAATTTCCTACAACTTCAGTCAATACAACTTCTACAGCACTGCTTGTTTCTGAGCTGACGAGCCGCAACTGTGTCTATCTAATGTATTACAAATAGTTTTATTTTTGAGGATTGTATTTTTATTCTGTATTTGTTTTGAATTTTCTAATGTTTATACAATGCAATACGTTTTGTTTGTACTCTTTCAAGCTGGCCGTTACAACTCATACTACCCTGTTGGTGAGTTTGTCGACGTTGGTGATAAATAAATAAATCCTCAAAGACACATATAAAATGCACTGGTTTAGTAACATGTTGTGTGGATCCTAGGTGGAATCGAGTTGTTGTTGCTCGATAAGGAACCGAACTTTTTACTCTTTCAATACGGGAACGTCAACGTTCCCGTATTGACCGTATTGACGTTGTCCCTTCAAGCAAAATACGGTAGATGTCCTAAACGTCCGAACATCACTTTTCACCCCCTTTCGTTAAGTGTGATTGATTTCACACCCGCAGCGCGCGCTTTCTTCGTTAGAGTGGCTCGCCCAGATGTGTTGGGGGAACAGGGGAGGGGGTTCTTAGAATTCGGACAGTGTCATTTGTCATTGCGGGTTTTGAGAGGGGAAGTGAATTTCCCTTATCTTTGAAAGAGAAACTCGGGCGTTCCCGTATTTTGTAGTCTCTCTATTCCAATCTTAGGGATCAGAGGGTTAAATTAGAGAGGTAACATGTCAACTTACTAAGGCCCCTTTGCGATAATCGTATGCAGCATAAACCTTGAGATTGTACCTCGAATATTTTTCGAGAATGCCGCGTCTTTTTGTCACTGCTTTATGGATGGCATAGTCAACCAGTATATTTTTATGTATGATGATTTTTTACATTTTGAAAATGTGAAAGCAACCAGTGGTGTGAAATTTGGCAATAGCATTCACCGACACATTTTAGATGATGTAACAAGCTGATAGAGAGTATTTCTTTAACCCGTTCCAGTACCATGAATGGTACTGACGGTTCAAAACTGGCAGAACATTCACCAAAGACCACGTCAACAGGCGATCTTCACGTCAAGGAAATGCATTCTTTGATTTGTACAAATTATCGTGCCAGTGTCCATGATATTGAGGATCATCAGCAAAATTCATTTTACACAATTTTCACTGATAATCTGAGAACGCATGGCACTATAGCAAATTATTTGCCTTGTCTCTTGATTCATGAGCGGAACTTGATCCGTGTCACAGCTAGTCAGGAGTTTCTGGATCATTCAAGTCTGAATCAGAACTAGCTTTATGAATAAAACATGCCGTAATACATCATATCTCTCCAGATTTAACCCTGGGGACTTTCTTTCGTTCCAAAACTTTAAATCTGTAGAAAATTTGACAATTTAAAACAGTCGAAGAGAGATTTAAAAACAAAATAAACCGCGGAACTTAATAAGTATACTTTTACAAAAATCGTTCTGTGGGAGTATGATGCAAACTGTCCAACTCGTCGGATAAGGGAGAATGAAGGTTTATTCACAAATGTACAGGGAAACACGCAGCACAGGTAACAGGAAACAATAGATCTTGCACAGATTAGCAACGTAAACAGACAACAATTCACAAGTAATAACAGTTCAGGACTCTGAGATTTAGCAACGCAAACAATCAGAAAATCACTAATAGCGATAATAACAGCGCTTTCAATAGAGCTCAGCTCACCGGCTTCCTAGCTCGCACTGCAGATGAAACTCCAATGTCGAACCAGTGGATCAACACACCCCTCTCTGATCCAAGTTCGGCCCTTGAATACTCTCCCCGACAGGCCATGACGTCATATGGAGTTTTCTCGTACATTCGAGTGTTTTTTCTTTCCTAATAGAGATATCGAGGAAAGGGTCGCATTTTCTGCAATTTTCTGATTTCTCGCCAAGGTCACCAAAGTGGTCGCCAAGATTAGGGATCCCGGAATGGCAGCTGCCCGTCACTCCATGCTTACCCCTGTGAAACTCCCTCCCCAACTATAAGACTAGCGAGTCAGAAAAGCGAAATTACATCTTGATAACAACACATAGCATACACAATTGCATTTGTCATGTATTAGTGAAGTCACTTCATTGACCTCAATTTTCGTCAGAACAATTAGCAAATCAGCTCCTCTAGCATGATTTATTTTATGAAAATTACATTTTGTTTCGTTTGTAATTTTTCATCGAGTTCAGCATTTATAAAAAATCTTGTACGTTGCAAAACTTTCATTATTATAATAAACCGAAAGGGAAATCATCAAATCGAAATTTCTAAGCATATCAGATTTCTTTTCTAAAAATTGCTCATGAATGGAATGGCTATCACAAATCTTCTATCTGATAATAAACACTCGAGATGAAACTTTATTCGGTATTTCATAGCAGATATCATGCTCATTGAAAAAAAATCATTTCTTACATAGAATTATCTTAATGAAATAACTACAGATGTTAGCTCAGATTTTCCCAGCATTCTTCAATTAAAGCATAGTCAATAAAAACGCATGTGTAGGGTGAGATAATTATTGCAGTAGTGAATATGCATTGCAGAGATATTTCAAGTATCGAATATATTTGCATCCAGAAAACTAACAAAAACATCTTTTATTTGGATAGCAAATGTCTGGCATTCAAGCTTCTATTTTTACTGCGTAGTAACACTCGACTTCTGAATGAAACTGCTTATCTCATTTGGGACAATTAATTTATCTTCAGAGTCGACGCAGGATGAAAGTGGTATAAATCAGATTCAGGATATTTCCTTAAAATAATACCATCAGTTGAGTTTGGTTTAATGTTTCAAGATCCTGGTTAGGCCATAGTGATTCAAAAGCATGGTGTAAACGAAGACAGTATATTAAAATATTGCTATGATGGAATCAAGAACAGCTACGAAGATTTCAGATGCAACAAGAAATGGGAGCTAAACTCGCGTGTTAAATCTTAATAACCGTTATGGATCATAATTTCCCGAATGTAAAATGATAAGCTTAAAAATTCAAATTTAAAAATTTAATAAAATAGATCCAATTTTGGTAGAGTCTTTTCAGATTTAAAAATATAAAATAAACAGAAATAATTTTTAGCTACTGGCATTGAGAACACGGGGAGATATTTCGAAATAAATATAAGTTTAAGAATCGGTCGATAAAAAATGCATAATTAACATTTATTTTCAATGTCGTTTACAGTGAGAATTAACAGGTGCAAAGTAACTTTGTAAAGTTACCCCGAAAGTTCGCATATTTTTTCAGGTTGATGACGAGTTTAAATCTTTGAACTTTTGAACACATTGCAAAACACGGGGGTCATTTTATGACCCCAAGTCCTCGAAAAGCTCGGATTTCTGAAAAACTAGCCACCTGTTCAATCCATTCTTAACAGTAGCTGAGTTAGTCGCCCCCAATGCCTTTTCTGAGTATTTAGAAAGTATTTTCGGAATTTTTCGCCCCCTAATACACGTTTGGTCAGTAACTGTGGTTATCAAATGACACCGCGCATCTTTCCGTTCGTTCCACAGACTAGTTTTTCCCGTATCTCATACTGTCAGCTCGTTATTTTCCTTGCCAAATTGAAGTATATAACTGTTTCTCACAATGCCGAATCCATAAGAAAAAGAAATGGAGCGTTTTCGCGAACTTCTTGCTGAAGTTGAAACAGATGAAGATTCAGACTTTGTCAATGAAGAGAACGGAACTGAGGGTGTTTTAGAAAAGATTTTTTTCAGATCGTGAATATTTCTGTGAACATGATTGGGAATAGGAAGAGGACGGCGATTCTAGGAATGAAGATGCGAATAACTTGGATTTGTTTTCATCAAAAGGGGGCATTGAGTGGAGGAAAACAAAATTTAGTCAAAATATTCGTTGTCATAATAATGTGCCGCACTGACTTGGAACAGAAAGACCAGCGAAAGATGTGGCAAGCCCTGAGAAGAGTTGAAAGATATTCATCACCGATAACATGATACAGTTAATTGTAGAGTGAGCAAATATATTTATTGCGAAATGTGCACAACACTTTTCACGTGAAAGAGATGTGCGAAAAGTGGACCTCTAGAAATCTATGCTTTATTAGTGGATGATAATGGAATAGATTTAATTTGTGTTAAGCACTGGATTCTTAATGTCTAAAAATCAAAGGCATTGTTTTTCCAACTAAAAATATAATGATTTTAACAGCGCAGGGCTGAATTTTAGTTTGGAGTCATTCAATGACCCCTCGCGTCTTAGCGTTCGCTAAGGAGTCGCGTGTTCTCTCGGGTTAACCAGAGAAGCAGGTTTCAGATCATAAAAACAAGTGTTTTGCGTTGCAAATTTCAATGCTCATGACTTCTGAAGTCTAGATGGTATTTTGGTTCGTTTTGTTCCTTTAACTTATTCTGCACATGCGATAAGACCCAAATCAGTGGAAGTCCATACATCTGTGAGTTGTGGCTGTGTGCTAGACGTGAAAAGACATTTTTTGCTACAGAAGCATAGCTCGCACCAGCAATATGCTAGCATTCACCATTAATTTTGCCTACTTTATTTTACTCTACGACACACTCCAGAGACACATATCTCCGGTTTGCAGTTTTGGTGGGTGTGCATAGTCGAATCTTTATTGATTCCAACAGAAAACCATCCGGAGTGGTATCCCCTAAACTTTCTCGCATACTCCTAACACATGTAGACAAAAAAATAAGCGAAACGTTACTACGATTTCAGAACGTCTTCCAAGGCGAAAGTGGAATTACAAGCCGGCATGATTGAAAGTAGGGCTGGGTGTAAGGTAAAGAATACGAAATTTGCAATTTAAACGGCTTTTTTCAACTGATTAACTCAAACACTGGACAGAAATCTACCATTAAGGTAAGAAGGCCACATATCAAATTTCATTTATCAAAGTAATTTTTTAAAGATGTTATTGCGTTCAAAAGTATGCTATTATATAGACAGGCAAACAGTAAACCCTTTGACGGATTTGGTACAAAATTTGATACAAACCTACATTGCTGATGCTAAACATGTGTACTAAATTTTATCCATCTAGCTATTTAAGTTTGTGAGTTATCGCGTTCACATTAACACGGGCATACAAACAGACAGACTTCCCGTGGGCGGATTTTGTACAAAATTTGATAGAAACGTAAGAATTATGAGTAAAGACCACATGCCAAACTTCATCTCTGTGGCTTTAATAGTTTTTGAGTTAACGTGTTCACAGACACACAGACGACATAATTCCAAAAATGTGTTTTTCTGGAAAATCAAAAAGGTCTTGAATTTTTTAATTTAATTTCATTTGCTTCCGTGAAGAAATTACATCAGAAAAGACAACAAAACGTCGGTCTTTGTGCGTTATTGGCTTACTGTCAAGGCCTTGTCAAATGCTTCATTTTCAGAGCTGATATTTTCAACATAAAATTAAGATAGTTTCACTCAATTGTCTATTTAAGAGAGTTTGGCCCTCCAATCGCTTCTCGCAAGAACTAAACTGATGGGATTATATTTATGATCATATAAATAGATGGTCTATTGCGCATCTACGCTTTTCCTTGTTCTTTAGCTGGTAAGAACCTGGCGTTCCTTCAGTTAACGAGAATAATAATGTTTATATTTTATAGACTGTTGAGTCGTTTATTATCATCATAACTTGACGGACCTATAAGAGTTTTTAGGAAGATAAGATCTGCTGAAAAGCATTAGAATTCTGGCTCTTATAACACCTTTCATTATCGATACTAACTTGGGAATCTGGGATTGCAAATCAAAAATGGAATTTTATGAGACTATAAATTCAGAGGACATTGATCACGATTAAAGCCAAGGTCGGAAATTTAATATATTTGATAATCCCTACAATAAATAGTCAACGCACAAATCGATTGGTATATTGGTGATCACAGTTCACTGACTATTAACTCGAAGTCAAGAGCTTATAAGTTTACGCGAGTTCCCCAGAAAACCTATTTCGCAGGTTACAAGCATGGCCAGCAAGTGAAATTTGCAGAGGAGAAACGGAAAATAAACAAAATGGCAGCGATTTTTGAATAAGTGTCCTTTGCTTGCCTTCAATGTAGAAAGATAGAAAACAAAAAGTAGCATATGGAGAGAAAGATGAAATGAAAAATTAGACTGGATGCATGTGTATCTATGAATGAGGAGGGTTATCGTTCTAAAACAGATGAGAAATATTCGTTTAGAAATTTAATAATCAATTGAAATCATCTTCCCCAAACTGGAATGTTTATTTGCAAATCAACAAAGATATTGAATATATTCCTTTATTTTGTTGTCAATTCTATGTGTTAAACCAGCTTTGTAATTTCTTCATTTGTCATTCTTCTCATGCTGTATTTTTTTTGCAACTCAACAATAAAGTTCACCTACATCTATACCAACCCGGATAGGAGCCACATGAGCTCTAGAGACGGCAGTGTGTGTGGTGTTAAAGTGTTAAAGTGCAAATCAATAAGTTCATAACAAGAAGAACAATAATAATTAGCGATAAAAATTTACCTTTAATTAGGTAGTTTTTATTGTTTCATATGTTGACTGGGAACCATGAAAGAATTTCTGATAGTTTGTGGGTTAAGAGTAGTTTAAGTAATATACCATTTAGTGAGCATTTCTTCAGTAATGATTGTTGCACTGAAAGCTCATCAGCATGCAACCTAAGCACAGCCAGAATATGCAATTTATAATTCTCTTCTAAAGCGCATTTCTAATATGTCGAATATGATCATATGATTTGATTTACAGGAATAAAATTTGCGATAAATTGATTTTTCACATACCATAATTTCGCATGAAAGTTCCATGAGGACAACAACTGCACAAGAATTTCCGATAGCTTGTGGATTAGGAGTAGTTTAAATAATATACCATTTAGTGAGCATTTCTTCAGTAATGATTGTTGCACTGAAAGCTCATCAGCATGCAACCGAAGCACAGCCAGAAGATACAATTTATAAATCTTTTCTGAAACGTATTTCTTATATGTCGAATATGGTCATATGATTTGATTTACAGGAATAAAATTTGCGGTAAATTGATTCGTCGCACGCCATAATCTGTTAAAACATTTGTCAAACATTAAGAGAATTGAAAAAAATATCGCTCTGGATTAAATAAGTAATTCCTTTCTTAAAAAATTCTTAAAGAGTGTTAATACATTAAAAATAATTTCCGAATAAATCTCTTACCGTAAATTGATCATTACAATGTATACAAAATGAAATAGATTGTAGTCTATTCGGATAGTCGATGAAACTTTTTTTTATACAAGGAATGGTGGAAATGTAATTGGTTAGAATGATAATGTGATTGATATAAATACGTTTTGGATTACTAGCTATTTATTTCATCCAAACCTATCCAGGTTAATTAAATAACTTTATGATATTATCAGTAAATTCAATTCTAACCTGAAGAAAGGGTTAATTAGTAACGGTTTTAATTATTAAGTGATTTTTTATGTAGTAAATGAACTAAGAATGAAAGAATGGCTGTTTATCACACTGTGTAAAAAATAATTACATGCATAAAATATTTACTACAGAAAATATTTTTGTGTAGATTATTATGAACAGCTAAGAAAGGCTTATATACAGAATTGTTGATATCGTTATGTAGAGAGTAAGTGATTAAAAGAACAAGTGTTGTGAACGTTTATTATAGTAATAATTGAAGGAAAATTTGATAAACAAGGTTATTTTATAATTTTAGTTTATCTTTTATTTAGTTAGTTAATTATTTTTACCCTGGAAATCTATCAAATATTCATTTATGAAATTGATATCGATATGTTTATTACTACAGTTAGAGTAGCTCTTGCACTCCTTTCCTACAGAATCCTTAATCAAAATACATCATGGCTATGAGAATTATTGTATGGTGACTATTAAATTATAACTATAGGGCTGTCTGCTTATCTCTCCATTGCTCATTTTTGAAATTTCTTTTACATCATTTCTTCCATGTTCTGTAATGCTCTCAGGTTATGGGTCTCAGACATCGCTAAAACCTGTGCATAAAAGTGGTTTGATGAGTTTATAGTAGAAGAGCAAGATTAACTTAACTTGGAAGCAATTGACATCTACTGTTAGGCTTAGCTTAGATATGTAGCAATATATATAGACCGCCATTGCTTATCCAAACTAGAGTTAGTTCAACAATATTGTGATAAATAATTTTCAAGAAAACAAATGGATTTATCAAGACACGTGAAGCTATTAGATAGAGAAACAGACAGGCCAATTTGGAAGAGGAAGATGAGAGACTTGCGGGATTAACATAAACGACTCCTAGCAATGATTGATGGCAAGTTAGTCAAAGATCACAAGGAACAGAGTGATTTCTATAGCAAGGCAAACAGTTATGCCAAGTCCATGATAGCAAGTACAATTACTGATGCAGTGTATCAGAAAATCATGGATACAGAAACCGCACAGGAAGCCTGGTAAGCCATAAAACAGCAATTTGTAGCTACATCACTGACCAGCTATTTAGATTTTGTACAGAATTTTTCGTCTTTAACTGGTCATTTGGAAATAATGCTTCTATACACATTGCTAAACTCAGGAGTCTGTGGAATGAGCTGAACAAAGGTCTCAAAGATAGAGGTGAGCACGAGTTAACTAATCTAATGTTAGTGTGCAAAGTTTTAAATATTTTGTCAAGTAACTTTGAGACATTTAAGTCCAGTTGGCTGTTGATAACTAAAAATGAGGAGAGGACTTTTGATGAGCTTACAAATCCGCTGTGTATATTTGAAAGAAACTTTGCCAAGTTTTAAACAAAAGATAAAAATGCTCAGGAAGCTTTAGTAGCTACAAATCAAAGATAGCAGAAGCACAATAGTAACGGTCAATTCCAGAAGCAGTCAAGGATAGGACACACTTGCAACTATTGCTACAAGAGAGGGCACTGGGTGAAAGTCTGCCGGAAGTAAATATCTGATGGAAGACCGAGTAGGAAAAAACCAGCAAATGTATTGCATGGAAACACGGAGAGTGCTAATGTGTCCCTGTTGTGGAAAAGTCTGTACGGCTTAAACGCATTTCAGGTCTTTCTGGATTGATAACGCAGCTACTCGTCGCATCCCAAACTGCCCAGAGTACTTTGTTGACTTTACGCGTTTCCCTAGTCCTTATGGCATTAAGGCTACTGGAAAAAACCTTTACTGCACTTGGAGAAGGCAATATTTGTGTTAGGACCACTCTTGGAGAGAAATTCCAAGAAATCACGCTACTAGATGTCTTGTATGCGCCTGAGATCAGCAGAAATTTGTTTTCAGTGCTGCCTGCTCAAGATAGAAATACCAACAGTGAATATAGGTCATCTTAACAGCAATTAAATTAATTCTGTTTTATAAAGTTTTTCCCTCGACAGTTCTCTGAGAAAGTATATTTTAACTCTACTTCTCAGTGTATCTCTTTTAATGAAAAATATTGTTCTGAAATTATTTTTCATTATTTGTAAATTATTAAATAATTTATTGCCTTTGATAATAATTTACTATAAAAATTATTCTACCAATATTTTTTGTTGTATCAACATTTTTATTAATGAATAAGTGAAACAATGAAATTTTAAATAAAATAAATATTGATATAATCAACTTCACTTGCTAGAAAATTGGAGCATGCAAGATGTGCCACCTAAAAATTGACTTACACCACTTTCAAACATTTATATCCCCGGCAGAAAGAATGTTTTTCTATTCTGTTATCTGCAAATAAGTTCGGAGTTTCAGATGTTGATGTTCAGGAAACTATCTTGGGAATTTATAACTTTTAACCTTTTTTCTTGCAACAAATGAATGTGTATTGGATTGTCACAACGCGAGGACAGATAATATCTCGTCGAAAGATATTCTCAATAATTCTCCCCAGGAATGTTTTACTTTATTTTCGCTCACTCTCTTCACTGCGAATTAAGCTCTGATTAACTTGTCCGGAAATGGTAGCGATACCAAATAAATCTGAAACAATAATAATGTTTACTTTCGTGTCATACCACTCATTTCGACAATGATACATTTTGACAGTCTCACAAAATATGACAGTAATCAAAAAATGTTCCGACTAAATGAAATAAACTGCAAAACTTATCTTGCAATTGCAATATACTTGAAACGATCGAAAATAAAACGTTAGATTGATTTCAAAAATAAAAGAAGAAATACGTAT
>BGPR01042150.1:2287-13372 GCA_013235015.1 Araneus ventricosus | reverse complement strand
AAGCAAATCGCAAACCCTCTCCCCCCCCTCTTGGGTGCGTACGTAATATTTGAACGGCCCCTTTCCACAAATAAGGGCGCTGCTATCGTTTTCCACACGCAAGCAAAAATCCTCTGCATGTCTATCTTCTTAGTTACATGAACAAATCAAATATATTACATGCCTTAACTCGTCTTAATAATTATTTTTTTGTCAAACATGCAGATATGGCGAAAAGTGAACGAGTTGTTTTTCTGGAGTTCATATCACTGAAGAGAGTTTAATTTCGAAGAATAATGTTGTAGTACTGAGCGTATTCAGCTCCAGAAACTTGCTTTTTCCCGTGTTCTATGAACAGACCAGTTGGAAGAGTAAACAGTAATTTTTTCACTTTCATTGCTGTTCTTAATTTTCTGCTGTTTCGGTCACTACTAATAAACCAATCTTAGAACTTTCAGTTTCGCATAGTGAAACATTTCATATCACACCCTAACAAAATAAAAAAAATCATTTAATTACTAGCCGAGACATTAATGACTCTCATTGTATTAAAGGATTATGGAAAGATAAATGGACCTAACATGTGGTAAAATTTAAAAATTTATATAGAATTTTCTGTAATATTAAAAGTTGTGCTGCTTCTTTTACAAATTTTCAACTCTTGAATCTATACTTATAAAAGGCAATGATTGTGTGGGTGTGGGTGCGTGCGATGTCCAGATGAATCTATCGCACTCACAGCCTTGAAATTTGGCACATAGGTAGTCTTAATGGTGACTCAATGCACCTCGAAGCCAAAATTTTAAAATTTAATCTAGAAATTTTTATTTAATGTTTTGTGATGTTTTGGGTGATTTTTCGCACTAATTTCTCAATAGCATGGTTTCGGATAACTGTAAGAAAAAAATAGACACACCATCGGAAAGAGCACACGATGTCCGTTCTAATGAAGTTTGTTTTGTACGTCTAGCGTAATTTACTGAATTTTGAAAAATTTTAGAAAAATAGTCGGTTCACCCTAAAAAACTTTGTTTGAAATTATAATTTCTTGCATCCGCCGTTCTAATTTAGTTATCAATTTGAAATTTATTGAAGTAATAAACATAACGTTTCTCCGTGATTTAAGATAAGAATGGTTAAAATTGAACAGTCGGTTTAATTTTAATTTTTTTTCTGAAGTGTTAAAAAATGTTCTCTTCAAAATTCTCTTTACGGTTCTTCAATCGGTTGCAATCAAGGTCGCGTGACGTATTTTTCCAACATGCATTCTGTCGAAATCGCGTGACGACATAACCCTTTGCTTCGCGTCGACAGATAATTCTTTTAATTTGTTTGTTTTTATATTGTTTGACAGTCGAGTATACGGCTGATATGAAAAAAAAAGAAATTGGAAGCCCTTCTAGGAGGTCGCCATTTTTTTTTGTCTTGACCGAATCAAATCGGCTATAGTTCTAGACCATCTTTTGATGGCAGTTTTTCCTTCTTTTTTGATTACGGATTGAAAATAACTTTGAAATGAATAGGGGATCCTATCCTTTATCTTAAATTTCCCAAAAAACCCTTTTTCAAATAAAATCAAACGGCTGATATCTTTAGCTAGAAAAAATGAAATGTGATTTCAAGGAGCTATTTACATAATATGACTTCAAAGTTTAAATCTGAAGTGAAAGATTTCATCTCTCTTTTTCTATTCTTCTTTGATTCATTTTGGATATATTTAAATACTATAGAAATTATGTTTGTCTGTATCTTTCGAGGCGTATTGTTGTATTTGAAATCGTTTCAGATTTCATTCGGTTTTCATTCTTTTACATTTTACCTGGTTTATAGGTATCAATCTTTTAAATCCTAAAAAAACTTTTTCAAAAATATCTGTTTATTTTAAACTTCGTACTATAAAATGTCATAATTCCGAAGAAAAATAAGCGGGAAACTCAAAAATTTGTATCTTTTGTTTTGATTTTGTTTTCAAAGCTTGTTCGTGTCATTGTGGGTGGGTTTTTTTCTTTTTCATTTTGTTGAAGTCCTGATTCCATGGACAACATGCATTTCGTCGAAACCACTTGACGTCATAATCCCTTTGCTTCGCGTCTGATATCTTTAGTTACAGAAGTTTGGAAAAAATTAAATATGTCTTCAAGGAACTATTTACATAATGTGGCTTCAAAGTTTAAACCTGAAGTGGAAGATTTCATCCTAGTCTCTCTCTCTCTCTTTTTCCCTCCTCCTCTGATTCATTTGGGATATATTTAAATACCACAGAAATTATGTTTGTCGTATTCTTCCATTTGAAATCGTTTAAAATTTTATTCGGTAAGCTTTCCTACATGCATTGTTGAAATTTCATCGGCTGACGGGGAAGAGCGCAGGATACGTCATAAACTTCAACTGAATGCCTTCGATTATTATTTTCGGCAGTGTCTTAAAGTGTTGATTTGTTTGGCATATTTTGCTCTCTGCATAATAATTTTCATGTTGCAATTTTTTAATATTGTTTTAGAAAACGTACTCTGTACTGTTTTTCTACATTTGAAATGTCATTATAGCGAAGAAAATTAAGGGGAAAATCAATAATGTGTATCTTTTGTTTTGATTTGAAAACTTTTTCCTGTCATTGTGGGCGGAGTTTTTTTTCTCTTCATTTTGTTGAAGTCCTGATTCTACGGGCAACGCCATGGGCGTACTGCTAGTATTAACTATTACTGATGTGTCGGATTCGTTCCTTTGAAGGACACGGATGTGAGACCGACTGCGGATGCGGATTCGTTCCGAGTCCCAAACGTAAATGGATTTATTGCCCATAATTACTGTAATAATAACGTCTCTATTAGTGAACTTATATTTTAATATATTTATGAATCATAATTAATAACTTTATAATTTTAATTAATTATATTAGTTATAATTTTAATGATTAATAATTATAATTAGATAATTTATCATATTGATAATAAGTTTAATTACTAATTATACTTTTTTATTTAATTTCTGTTAAATATTTAAAATTTCGTTACTGAATTTAATGAAACTTTGCATAAATCTTCAGTGTTTTGAGACGCTTTTGATTTCTATTATCTGGTTAGGACTTCCATGAATGTCATTTAATTTGTTGGAAACACTATATTTACTGAAGTGTTCACTAATGAAATTTCAGCTCAGATATCTTTTTAATTAAATATCGATTTCCTGATCCTCATAAGCTCCATACAGTGAAAGATCTTTTAATCATCATCCAGGAATACAGAAGAACTTTTTGCAGTTATCAAACAGCCACAGCTATTAAAATCTGTTATTAACGATATGGACAAACTGTAATTTCTTAGTAAATTCCTGTCAGTAGAATAAATTGCTTTTAAATTTTAAGCAAATTATAGATGTCATTTAAATATGCCCTACCGACCATGTGCTTACGTGGCAAGGTCGGGAGAATACCGTGTTACGAACCGTATCGACACGGGTTCGAATCTCAGCAGGAGTAGTCGCTCCAAATGCTAACGTTTTGAAAATTTTAATTTCTGTTATTTTCTTTAAAAGGTTTTTTTATAGCATATATTCACAATTTTATTTTATTTTACTCTTTATTTCCAAACCTAGTTTTATATTAGATAAATTTTAAACAATTCCTATTCTAACTTAGTTCCTCCATACTTAATTTTAAGTAATTTCTATTCTTAAATAAATCCTATTCTAACTTAATTATATGTAAGTATGGGGGAATTATATTAAAATAGAAATTATTTAAAATTTATCTAATAATACATTAGGTTTGGAAATAAAGAGTAAAATAAAATAAAATGCTGAATATATGTTATAAAAACTTTTTAAAGAGAACATTTGAAATTAAATTTTTCAAAATGTTATTCTTGCAGAGACCATGCCCACTGCGATTCGAACCCGCTTCAACACGGTTCGTAGTGCGGCGTTTTCCCGACCTTGCCACGTAAGCACATGCTCCGTATGGCATATTTAAATGAAATATTCAATACCAAAAGGTATAAAAAAATTTCGGTGGCCTTTAAATTACTCACATGGAAGAAATATTATTTCTTAATAATTTCTAAAAAGCGTTCCTATTGGTTGACTGATCTGAAACTTGTATACCAAAAATTCTTAACAGTTTGAAAAAGTAGAGACTCAAAATTTTGTCTTAAATAGTTTTTATCGAATTTAGTAATTTCAGTGTACCGAGATTCAACTATTGAAATTATTTTTGATATTGAAATCTTGAGTTAAGAGCAAAGAGTTATAATTATTTTAATTGTAATTATTATGAATTCTTTTTACTTGCAACTTCTTTTAATTAGCAATTCTTTAACTTCTCAAGCAATATCAAAAGCTTTAAACTTTATTAGTTGCAAAAAATTCTTTATCCTAATTGGAATCAAGAAAAACTAAAAGGTTAGAAATATTGATTAAACTAACTATTCTACTGTGCCTTTGTAAATAACATAATTAATGGATATGTATTCACAGCGTAACCGATTGCTTTCATTCAAATCATTCGAGTCTTAGCATCCTCTCCTCGCGAAGAAACTTATCTGCAAAAAAAACGTGGCGATTTCAGAGACAAGTCGCCTTCCTTCCCTGTAAGAGCAACATTTTTCATTCTATCCCTTCCTCCCCCCACCCTAAACAAATTTTCGTTCACTATGCAACGAGGAGTTCGGGGGATCGGAACGGAGAGTCCGAGTCCAGATTCGTTCCTTTTGGCCGATTCGTTCCTTTTGGTCAGACTACAGTCCTTTCTTTCCTTTTGAGGATCCGGATCCTCGGATTCATTCCGGAGTGAACGACATATCACTACTAACTATATAAAGGTGATATGTCATTCTCACTGGAAACTTATTTATTCCCGTTTTCAAAGCTACATGATTACATCATTTTTTCAATTTCTAAATACAGGGAAGGGAAAACGAATCCGTAGCCATTTCATTAGTTTCTTAAATGCTGTGCTGCCCGATCATTTCATGCAGAATGGCAGTTATTTTTTTCACTGTATGGAAAAAGAAGTTAGTACAAAATCTTCCCGTCAGACAGCATTATCGCAGAAAAATGCAAATTGTACTCTTTTATATAAATCTGCTGTACCAACATTTCAATTATTGATTAGTATAGTTGCATTACAAGCAGCTGACCGAGGTTCATCTTCTGCCCGGCGCAGTTTTTTTTCACCAGTCTTTTAACATTTATACGACCCTGCCTCCTTTACAGTGCATATGCTCTCGCTTTTAAAGTTATAGCTTCGTCATACAACGGCTTCTAGAACGAAGAAAACATTCTGTCAACATCTTCTACTTTCACTTTACATAAGTTACTACCACTTATTAAGATTCTACGGTTCTATAGCAGAGTTGTTCGTCTCCATTTCGGATCGCCAACCTTTTGTCGCCAAGAGGAAGACGGGTTGGCGAAGTTATAATATTTTTTCGTGTGCGCAGTGTGCTTTTTTTCTTGGTCTCTAGCGAACGCGATGTCTGCGGCATCTGAACAGGAGAAATGCCGCACGCGGCAACTTAAGTGGGTTGTGAGAAACTTTTTTAAGCTAAATAATATATTTTTCAATTCCAAAATAAATTCTCACCTCAAAACGTTATTTCGTCAAAGTCAGCAGAAGTGAAGATCACCTCAGACTAAGCAAATCCGTTCAGAAACGATCCGATATGTCAAAATTAATCCGAAGAATTCCAAACGAAGTATTATTCAAATTCGATTTATTCGACCAATTAAATCAAAGATTGCACAGATCTCACCAATTAAAACGAGGCGCCGATGCGCAACACACCAATATAAGGATCCCCGCGCCCGCAAGACACGAATAAATGTTCCCAGCACGCACAAGACACAAATATGAACATCACTGCGCAAACAAAACAAATTTTCTGACATGGCTAAACTGTGTTCCTCTTGAATTGGCGATCCAAAGTCAGGAGAAAGGGCTCCGTACCTTAAACTTAGGATTTACCCTATGGGCTTTATAGAAAGACCTCTTGACAATTCAATCACTGGGAATATCGGGCGGAGAATCTCAAAAAATGTTAAGTTCACCGCATAAAAGTTTAACCCGCGAGAACGCGCGTTCTTTACACTTACTCGAGGACGCGAATCGGACCTCGCAGTCCCGGGGTCCTGTTCTACAACAAAATGATCAGAAAATTACGTTAATTCAATAGGAAACATTTGTTGCAATAGTTATTGAACATGAAATATAAAAAGATAATTTTCAAAAATCTTTCTTCTGGGGAGGGCGTTAAAATGAAAAAGATCGATGAATGCTTGTACATCCAAGGTACTTATGAAAATGCTGTCTCTCCCGTCCAAAATTGCAAGAATTATCTTGGATTTGAGTATGAATGCATAATCTTTCTCATCGATAAACAATTCCGAGAATTTTGAACCGATTATACAAAATTTACTTCACCGCAATTTTCGGGTTGTTGTATGACGATGTTGTGTGTAAAAGTTCTCATATTTTTGCTAGGTTATTTTTTAACCCATTTGTTAATTCCACCTATCTTAACGTTTATCACACTATTTTTCAACTCCATTCTTCATCTAAATAATCGGTGGACTCAAAGATATCAAATTTGTCTAATTTCTTTTTATAATTCGATTTACGATATCTAATTCAACACCAACGATTTCATTATTTTCTTTGTTAATCGATTCTTAATTAGTTAATTTTGAGATAAAAGCTTTTGTAATCTTTACATCCCCTATTTGTAGTTCGAATAGCGATAAATTGTCGCAATCTATCTGTTCACTTTTGGAATCCTACACAGAAACGCGAACGCGCGCATCGGATGCCCAACCGTCTATTTTCTGAGATAACAAATGAGGAGAAATGCTTGAAATACCTGTGGTCAGTAAGTAAATGACCTAGAATGCAGCTACTATCAATCTGGAATTTTTTTTCCTTCAGGGGCAAATTTTCTGTAATCAATTATTTTCAGCACCGGGCCTCTCAGGCCCGATGCGCGTCCTCGTGGGTTAATTAGAAAAATATTTTCTGTTAGCGTGGTGACTTGTCTGCAATCTATTGTTTCTTGTGGTGGAGGCCGTATTAAACAATATTTCAATCGATTAATCTTACCCCATTGGTACTTTACACTCTTGGACACTTCTGAATATATATAAGGGGGAATTATCCCTGTAAATTCATTGTTGCCATATAGTAATATAATGTTACTAGGGGCTCTGCACCCTGCTCACTAAAGCTCGCCACCCCCACCCCCTTTTTTTAGAGAAACCGAAGTCGCCGACTTAAACTATTTTGACTTTGACCTGAACGTTCTCTGTTTCTCATAAGCCATCTCCTTCATTTCTAACTGATCTCTTTTGAATCGTTTCATCCAAAGTTTCATTATATTGTAAGAAATATTATGAACTCTACGTCTTAAACTCATTTTTTTGCGAGAAAAAGTTATTTACACCGCAACGAATATAGTAACAGGCTATTCCTATGAAGTTATGCCTTACATGGCGGAGGTTTCCTGTTTTGTTTACTAACAGACGTTGCCATCGACGAAAGAGTTATTAACCCCATATTTCTGCTACTTCCTTTTCCGCCTTAGAGCTTTATGTATATATAGATTATAAAGTGAATATAATGTTACCAATACATACGTTCATGCATTTCTTATCGCTGCTAAGTGCATATCAAACAAACATAAAATTTCCAAACATATAACACTTATTTATCCATCGCCCAACTTACTCAACTTCTTTTTTTCATATTATACTCTTCATATATTACTCTTATTTCATTTAATTCTTCGATACATTTTGACACTGTAGATGGGTATTTTAATTGAATGTACAATCGCGGGAAAAAAGGATCCATCCATCATTATTCCATTGCTAGTCATTTTATCCTAAAACAAAAGGTACCAATTTTCAGGAAATAACATCTACTAATAGATTACATACATATTTATAATTGCACTAACTTCAAAATTTCCAATGGAAACACACATTTTTCATAAAATATTTCAAATCTACAGAAAAATGTATGCTGGATTACAAAGTTTCATCATCCCAGCACTTTTGGTTTCTGAATTATAAGCAAATGAAATTTTGAGTTTATAATTTTAAAGTAAAATTTTGATTTTTTTTTATAACTTGAGAAATAATGTAACTATTTACCTCGAATTTTTTTATGTAGTAGGATGAAATTATTCTGCACATTTTACTATATTACTTTTTATTTTAAAATAATTTTGAGTACATAAAATATTTTATTAAAATTGATGTTAAACATTTTTGTATAGCAACACTTATAAATTTTAACAGTAATCGATGCAGATGACCATTTCAGAAGTCTATGTAAAATTTCAGCATATTCGTATAATAAGTTTTGCTGTTAAACGATAGCGTCTTATATTTCGAAAACGTTTTCATTATTAAATATAATCATTCCACCACTTTATTTTTCCAATTTAAGTTAATGAAGATTTTAACTATTTATATACTATTAAATTTTATAAATTGAAGTGGTGTAATAATAATCGAATTATTTTTTTACGTATCAATGTTTATTGATTGTAAAATGTAGATCATTATTTTGAAAATAACATTTAAAGTGCGAAATAATTTAGAATGCTAATACCGACATTCAAAAGCAAACAGAGAACATTCGTTAGTAAATGTGGAGACGACCCCCCTTTTATCGAGAACACAAAATGTCAAAAATCTTCCAATCTATTAATGATATATTAGCCAAAATTATTATGCTGGGGTATTTGTTCATGAGAAATTTATTTAGGCATCAAAAAAAGGTGTTGCCACTGAGAATTTTGAAGTTAGTGTCATTTTAAATATGTGGATGTCCCCTTAATAAAATTTGAATCATAGAAATTTTTAGTGCATGTTATTTCTTGTAAAACGGTGTCTTTAGTTTTAAGAAGCAATGATTAGTGGCTGAATAATGGTGGATGGATACTTTTTTCCCGCGGCAATACATTTTAATTCCAAATAATTTTATTTAAACTGTCACAAATTCAAAACTGTATCATTACATCCATTATTTATCCGACATTTACATCTAGTAAAATTATTTTTATCTTTTAAAAAAGAGGAGTTTTGGTAAAAACGATTACATTTATATTATTTAAGTAATTCATGTGTTGCTAAAGAAATTAGCGATGAATAAATATTAATTTTAAAAACAGAGAGAACGAAATTAAAACATCTAAAATAGATTAAGAAAATGTTTCATTTATTTGGAAAAAATAATAGTTTCACAAGAGCATTTTGAAAAAATTATATTTTTAATTCCTATGAAAATGGTCCTTTAAAACGGAAACGAGTATCAATCCCATTACCTGCATCAGTATAGTCCCCCGATTCAGCTATCTCAGAGATGTGCCCCACCTCCCGTGAAGGAAATTGTGATACTGTTTAAAGGAGTGATTTTGGCTATCATTCGATTTCCTGTGAGCGTGAATTGACCGTGCTTCGGCGGCGTCGCGACCACCTTTGGAAGGGAGAGCCTGCCGTGATGTAAGAACAGGGGAAGTCATTGGGCACAGTGTTCTGTGTGGGCAATTTTTTTCGTATATTTTAACAGTATTGGTGACAATTTTTTCACATGAATGTTCACTTTGATTGTTACTTTTTGAATTTGTTTCAACAGAATGTCCGATTAACTGATTTCAACGAGTCACTGGCTAGTTTGGCACCACAAAATCATTTGAATAATTTTGGCAAAGCTTTTGCAAAAACTGATAAAAGCAAACATTTAATTTTAATTTTAATATTTCTATATAAACAGATATTTAATGGTAATTTTTTTAACCAAAAATTAAACTGCATTTTAACCTATTCATATGAAAACTTGTTGAAGGGCTCTCATCATTTGCATTCTTTCCAACGCACTTTCATTTTAACTCTTTAATCCCGAGGCGCCTTTTTTATTCTAGTCGCTTTAAAACCGAGCCTATTTGGGAGGATATGACACGGACGATTGGACTCTTCCAACCTAGGAGAACATTCACCCCCCACCACACCCCTGCTATAACCTTCCCTTAAGGCACAAGGAAATGGGCTGTGGTTGGCTAGGATAATTTGACTCCCCACCTCGCTTATCTCCTAATCGCTAACAGAACCTCCCCTTCCCTCGAAAGAAGCCAACCGCCTCAGACCGGCCTTCGTCGCTGTTAAAAGGAAATTTTTAGACAGCCCGGGACCGCCCATGGAGGTATGAATAAAAGGAGGGAACATGGTATATCTTCAAGCACTGTCGCAATTGAAGTAACTGTCTGGGAGCGGCGGCCATGTTGGATACACCATGAGAAGTAATGACTCAGGGTAATATGGGTGAAAATTTTCCCTGTTTTACTCTTCTCCCTTAAATTGATAATAAATATAAGACTATATAAATATTTATTTTCTATCCCGGAAATTTAAAAATACACGCCAATACAATTTTGTTTTATTTTAAGCTTGAGATTTCCAAAGAATAACAGAAATTTCTTTGGTTCAAACTATGCAGCTAGATCCTTATAGTACATGAAAATTTTTGTTGTTTATAAAAATAAATTGCGCATAAAAGTTTTAAAAAGATAAATATTTTTTGAAACAAAAGTTAAGGTTTAAAAAAAACCCCTCCTAAAATGAAGATCCTTATTTTTTTATATTATAAAAGCTTTAGATTTCCAAAGAATATCACAAATTTCTTAAGTAGAAATTATGGAGCTAGATTCTTATACAAGTTTTATTATTTTTCAACAAATTAAGTTTTAAATAGATAACTTTTATTTTTGCAAATATTATTTATGATAAAAAGGTAAGGTTTAAAATGAAAATCTGCATATTATATTATTAAAGTACCTTTATTTAAAACAAAATAAACATTAAATTCATAACATGTTTTTAAGACATATTCTTTTCTATCCAAGAAATTTAAAATTTCAGCCCAAGGTAGGAATTTTGTTTTATTTTAAGCTTTAGATTTTTAAAACTATGCTAAGCAAGGTTTTTCAAAACCTTTTTCAAAAGGAAAAATGTATATATTTATACATATTATAAAACAACCATTTACTTAAAACAAACGAAAAAATTTTACTTTATTAAATCAATATTCAACTAATTATATAATTTATATTTTAG
>BGPR01042149.1:0-13372 GCA_013235015.1 Araneus ventricosus | reverse complement strand
AATAAATGTTGAATTTTTATAGGCGATACATTGAATTGAAGGTATAAAAATATATTGGACAGGCACAATTGGCTTCTGAACATGAGATAAATAAAATATTGTGTTGAGCAGACATGGGATTGTATGTTTTCCAGATGGAAATTATACCGTAGAATGTATATAACCTCTTTAATAAAATATTAATTTTCTTTGAGTATGTTCTCATCCTTCACTTCATCTACGTACATTAGTTTTAAAGAAATAAAACCTATATACATATTAATTTAAAATTTATCCTAATGTTTTCTGTATAATAATAATTTTAGTTTAATACAGATATTTAAAGCAAACGTAATTTGTTTATATCTATTAAACCCTCATTTAAAATTAAATGTAATAAACAATATAACCTAATATTATTCACACAATGAAACACAGAAAGCTAATAAGATTAAAAACTATTACTATGAAAAAGCCAATCCATATATGGAAGTCCAACAATCAAATGCCAATCGACCTGAGGAATCGATTATGTCACATTATTTCGAAATTTATAGGCACCAACCTTCTGTGAGGGCCAATTGTTGGAAAAAGACAACAAATATAGGAGTAAATCTCCAAAATATTAAGAAAAGAACGAGAAAATTAACTAAATGCTTACTGATATATATATATATATATATATATATATATATATATATATATCAATTATTTCAGGTTCATGTGTGCAATGAATATTTTTTTCTGGCAATGCCATTGAGGTCTTGAAATATTCCTATTTTTAATTTCATTTAAATCTTAAATTTTTGCTTTTCAAAACTTATTATACTAGATAAAAAAAAATATTCTCTTTATATTTTTAAAAATTCTAAATGGAAAAACCTTTTAATTTCTGTGACGAACAAGTTAAGTTAAAGTTTCTACAAAAACACTATCATTCACAAAAAATATACTAGGGTCAGGTGAGGTTCTTAAATGGTTTTGTCAAAATATTTTTTTCTTAAAATTTTGTTTGTTTTATCTAGCAGATGTTGGGAGAAAAATTAAATGCTTCAAAAGTAATTTGAGGTATATATATTTGCATGGAGAGAGTTTTTAAATGCATGTTTTGTATACCCATTTTATCTCAAGGAGGATAAAATGGATATGCCAATCTAATACAGTTTCAAGGGATAACCAGCGGGAGTGTTCTCCCTGAACTTTCTCGCATACTTCCCCAAAAAGGTGACGTTTCTCCTTCCCCGCGTGGCTAAAAAAATTCGAACCTACTGTTATCCAGAATCCAATGACTATCAGAAGGATTTTCATTATAGAGATTGAAAATATCTAGGTAAAGAATACAATTCAAAGAGATGCGTACCGATTAAAACGCATCTACCGCACACTGCTAGGTTTCATTCTTGCCGTCTCAAGGACAAACTGACGTAATTCGCTCCTTTCGCGTGCACAGAAGATTGCTTCCAGTACGCATGCGCGTTGAGAAAACGGATTGGTTTCAATAGTAAATTATACAGACCGACAGACAGTCAAGCCTTTGACGGATTTGGCCCAAACTTTTATACGGACCTATATTCATGACGATAAAATTGTGTACCAAATATTATCCATCTAGCTATTCAAGTTTTTGAGTTATAGTGCTCACATGACTTCGGACATACAGACAGACAGACTTCCCGTTGACGGATTTTGTCCAAAATTTGATAGACATCTACAAATTATGTTTAAAGACCACATACCAAATTTCATCCCCGTAGCTCTAATAGTTTTCAAGTTATCGTGTTCACAGACACACAGACAGACATAATTCCAAAATTGTGTTTTTCGGACTCAGGGAGGTCTAAAACGTGGAGATTCGTCAAAATCTCGAGTTCGAATATTTTGACGATTACAATACTTTCTCCTTGTATACTTCGTATACGAGAAAGTAAAAATTAATTATTTGTTGACATTCGGTGATGATATATAGTAATAAATAGAATTAGAGGTCAGTTTTATATATATACATAATGCCAAAAAGACTAAGATAAATCAATTTGACAAAAAAATAGTTCCCACCCCCGACATATGATTATGTTTGTCGGCTTTTTTTTATATAATAATGGTATTTATTT
Organism: Araneus ventricosus; assembly: GCA_013235015.1. Classification (NCBI taxonomy): domain Eukaryota; kingdom Metazoa; phylum Arthropoda; class Arachnida; order Araneae; family Araneidae; genus Araneus; species Araneus ventricosus. The sequence continues at coordinate 11,282 of BGPR01042149.1, read as the reverse complement.
TTAAATTGTGGCTCATTCAAAATTATTTGCCCACCTTCAGTATAATTTGTTTCATCTACATTATTTTCATAATTGAGTTTTCTCATTATTGAGTTTCATAGTTAATATCAATCTATGAATGAAAGTCAGAACAGCATACTAGAATACCCAACTGAATAAACTGCATATATAATGATGTAAAATACCCAGGTGATTATTTTTAACGGTAAATACCCAAAATGGGTAGTTATTTTTCAATCAACTCTTATTCACACTCAATACATGTACTAGTGTATAATAATGATAATGCTATATATATTGAGTGTAAAGCACAAAAGAAAATCTTGAAAAATATGAATCTTTTAAAACTTTTAAAATTTTATAAAAACTAAAAAATTAAATTAGAAAAACCCAACGCGATACTGCATCTTGCATAAATACGTGATTTAAATGCCAACCGTTTTTAATTACAATGAGTAAATGAATAATAATTTACTTGCTGCTGTTTTAAATAATTATTTTTACTAAATTTGAAAAAAGAAAATGCTTAATTTTGTTTTACAATGATAAATAACTGACAATGGAAAACTAAAGTGAAAGACAAAATTGCGTATAATTCCTTTTGGACGAATTAGTTAAAGAAGCAGACATTTCTGCTGAAAAGTTAGAAGAAGTTACAGTTTTTAAAAGTGATAGTGCATATGAACTTCTTGTTGCTGAAATGGTTGTATTATTTGAAGATGTATCAGACATTTTATTTGCTAGATAGGGTTCATCTGGAACATGAACATTAGTACTTAAATGTTCTTGAAACTCCAGGTTTGTCATGGTTGAAATTTGTTAAAAACAATATTCATTATCTATTGGATCCATTTCAGAAACCTTTTTCAAATCAATAAGACATTTGAAACATTTTTTTAATGTGTTTCTCCATTTTCCTTGGTTTGGCAGGTTTGTACTCAACATTACAGTACTAATATTGTACACTTTTATCCTTCTTAAAATTAAAAGAGTTCCAAGCAGTTCCTTTTTCTCTCTCCCATCTTTAATTTTCAGTATAAAATTTAGAGTAATATTAATACATGTGAAGTGAGTGCCTGACTCTTCTTTAAATCAAAACAAAAATGGCTGAATTGTTGCATGGCATTGTGAGAAAACTGAGAATCAAAAGCTCCATTTTCACTATCTGTATAGCATAAAATGGAGTTAAAAATTCTTATTCTCTTGAGTCATTGCTTCAAACCAGAAAAAGTAAATTATCCTCGGATCCCGTTTAAGCTATAGAGTATTTTATTTCTAATCCTGTTAGAAAATGTTTTTTGCATAATTTGATCAAAACTTGAACCCCTTCGGGACGAACGCCCGCTAAAGGAAGCATACTCATAGGACGGGAGCTGGCAAACGCAGTTTGTGCCCGAAGAATTTTCTCCCACTGAAGCCTAACACGCATTATATTTCGTAAAAGTATGCGTTACATAACAATGCATAAAAAAGGTGCCCTTTACATAGAAATGAAACCATTTTTAAATATGTAGTAAAAGATGTCATATCCTAAATCATAAAAAAAAGTTTAATTAAAATACTTGATTTTTAATAACAAAAAATAAAAAATATATAGTGTTTTTTCCTATAATTTAATGTACCTAAATAAACACTAGACTATTGATGCAAAATTCAAAAATATAGGAAAAAATAAATATTTACATTCAATATTATAAAGTACTTCAAGAAAATTGTGATAATTAACTCTTCAAAACCTTCTGAAAAATCTTCTATTTTAGGGCTCCACTGACATGACGCAAATGGAACCGATATATTAGTACTATCCTCTTCTAATTAAGAATTTGAAGATTCAGAACTATCTGAAGAACTCTAATAATTTTTTGCTTTATCACTATCATCGGGAAAAATCCATAGATGTGTCATTTAAAAATTTACATATTTCCTCCTCTGAAAGATAGCGCGTTCTTTTAGACATAACTGCACAAATAAAACTGAGAGGCATAAAAACCCTTGACAGAATATCTCCCATAAAATTCCAACCCAAGCGAGAAGAGAAACTATAAACAACTACTCCAAAATGAGTTAAAGAGCTCTTTAGCGCATGCTTCTATTTACATTCGACAGCACGTGTTTCTGTTTATACTCTCAAAAATCCAATAATTCTAATTGGATGATTCACAGACACGTGGCCGACTACAATCTGACCTCGGAGAGAGAAATACTAATGCACGGGACCAATCTTTTGGAAGAAACATGGAATAGTAACGCCATCTTATAGAAGCCATTTTTTCGAAAAGCCCAACGCAATTCTGCAGCGCTCGGTCCATAGCAGCAATTTCGCCGTAACGCCCGGAATCGGCACTCGGCCCTGAGGGGAATCTAGCGCAAACGCACATATGCGGCGCTCGTCCCGAAGGGGTTAATTAAAAAATATTATAAACTATTTATTATATGTATAAATTTTATATGTTTCATTCTGAATCACCATTCGCCAATCCTTTTTTAAAATATCCAAATTTCTATGTTTATAAATTTTATATGTTTCATTTTGAATCACTGAAGGGGTCTATCTTGCAGATGGCCTTTGTCTCATGTTACTCAGGGTAGAGATGGACAGCATAGCATAGACGCTTTTTATTGCATGAGGGTTATTTACAGAGTGACTACTCTACAAGTGAGTAAGAATATATACAAGTAAAAGAATACACACAGCTCCACCTACAACCTTTGAGCACTGAATTCCTAGCAATCACTATTCTCAAATATTTTTTTTTCTGCAAAATACCCATTTTTAAGGTATTTACCCAACCCACATCATTATGCATATATAAATATAGGACAAAAAAAACTTAATGGTTTGCATGATGTTTATAAGAGAGTTTCTGATAAAAAGCCTACTATGCTCAGGACAAGTATGAATTTTCGAATTTCAAGGCTGACATCTTAACCCTTTGGGTACATTTGACGAGTGAGACTCGTCATCTGCTTACTTGGGCGAAGTTACGGTGGACGAGTCTGACTCGTCATCTGAATTTAAGAAGAATTATTGGCGCAAGTGATCCTGCCAAATTTTAATATCCGTGGGCGTCCTACAAGTAGCGATGCGCCACATCGTTTGCAAGCGAAAAATTGGGCACATTTTCCGGAGAATATTCCGGCAACAGAGTTAAAGAAACACCCTACAAAAAACGGTGTTGCGCATGTTATAAACATAAAATAAGAAAAGAAACCACTTGGCAATGCAAACAATGCCAGGTATCTTTGCATTTACCGACATGTTTTGAAAAATACCACACGGTACAAAATTATTAGACTTTAAGTTGGTTCTTGTTCTATATAAATATTTATATTTCGTTTCATTTATATATTTATTTATATTTTGTAACTAAAATGCTGTTTCAAAAATATATTTATATCACCAATATAAGTACATTCCAAATAAAATGTATTACTTTTACATATTAATCCATATAGCGACAAATTAAATCCGTCCCATGGGCATAAAAATCTTCAAATAATTCAGTACTCAAAGGGTTAATGTTATATGTCGAAGCACTTTCTTTCCTTGTTCCGAAAAAAACTCTGGAATTAGAGCAAACAGGTCCAATGATGGATCTATTTATCGAATTCAAAAACGAGTTTGCTGCTTTCCGAAAGGGCATTTACAGTAAAGTAGATGGGTTTTCTAAACTGATTTACCCAACTGTCGATACCATTCAGACCGAAACACCTCGGCCAAGTTTGCAGCAGGAAATTATCGACACTGAATAAAAATCTGAGGTTTCTACGTAAGCATCTGTGGCTCAAACTCCCTCAGCTGTACCCGAAGGTAAATTCAAACTCTTTGACCCTGTAGTTAAGGATGAAAATGTCAATCCGAAAGTTGTAATTAATGGCGCAGGGAAAAATTCTGGCCTAAAGATAGTTGGTAAAATGCCTAATTGGAAGACGATATTTTTATCTATATGTTATTATTTTAAAGAATTTTAGTTCTTTGATCTTCTATTTAAAAAAACTCTGATGCGTTTCACCTAATTATTTGAGAACTATCTCGCAAATCTTACTGATTTTGGCTGTTGCCTTTGTATTTTCCTTAAAGAATCTAAAGTGTTTCGCAAAAAGAACACTTTTCTCAGCTCAACAGCACGAAACTTACCGCTGTATTTTTCATTTTAATTTTTCATGAGAATGCATGGAATTTTCTCACATCACTCTTGAAGTGCCTAAGAATGGAACTGTGTTTTCATTTTTTTCTCTAAATAATTTCTTCTATTTTAAGTGATAAACGACCTATAACATCATTTTACATGCCTCCACATAGTGGAAATCGACTCCAGAGCAAAATTTGCCCTTTTCCCCTGAAAAATGCGTTGATTTTATTAAGAAAAGAGGAAACACGGTTGAATTTTTTGGTACCTACTTGGTTAAAAGAAAGTTCGGTTGATAGAGCCAATCAAGGTTCTACAATATTGCGCTTCAGAAAGAAAAAAAAAAATCCGAAAACGTTTGTGCTATAAATTGTATGCATTAGGGAGCAACTCCAAAATAAATAATAAAAAAAAAACGTTTCTGAAAACGTTTATTTTATAAATTGGGCCTAGGTATGCATTAGGGAGCTACTCCAAAATAATAAAAAAACTTTTCCGAAAGCGTTTGTGTTATAAATTGGACCTAGGTATGCATTAGGGAACAACTCGAAAAGAAAAAAAAACTTTTCCGAAAACGTTTGTGTTATAAATTGGACCTAGGTATGCATTAGGGAACAACTCCAAAATAAAAAAAATACTTTTCCGAAAGCGTTTGTGTTATAAATTGGACATAGGTATGCATTAGGGAGCAACTCCAAAATAGACATTTTGAAATACATTTTCTTAAAACATTTTAATAAAAATTTTATTCTTCCATTTTTCCCGATTCATTATTATATTATAAGAATTCAATTTTGCAGCGGTTTGCAATTGTTTCACTTCTACATGGCAAAAGTAACTCGCTAGCATAGAATTTTTTATAGTGAACCCGAATTCATTAAAATGCTGACTGGTCCCCGACTGCATAACTTCGTCCAACGCAGCAAGAGAGCACTCACATTACAAAATTAAAGCGACCCATGCCAACTCAAATTACGAATCCAATGTGCATTGCACAATTATTGCTTGCAAATTTAAAAATAATTATTTCGCTGTTACAGATAATTATTTACTTTTTGATTTATATTTTATTTGGTATTATACTTCAGGTTTATGCATTACAAATTTAATTATTATTTTATTTTTGTTTTTATATCTTAAGCTTTGTCTTATCTATGATATTAAGCAGAAAATATTTTTGTCCGTCTCTCTTACACAAGAATTCCTCCGAGTGGATAGCGACCTAAATTTTGTGCATGACATTCTAGGCTCCATTAAAATGAAATAAAGTGCAGGTGATTCCTTCACTTGCCAAGAGATCTCTGAAGGAATTTTTGTTTCAAGAACCTCAATGGCAGACTATATGTCGTGGTAGCCGGTCAATAAATTTCTCGCCCGTATGGCTCGTGCCAGGCCGGGGTAATTCTTGTGTGATTTTATTGCGGAAGAGCTGATTGCGGATTTTGGGGAAGCATCTTTTATCACGAAACAAATTTCTATAACCGGCTTCTATGTGATTTTTAGATGTAATAAGGTTTCCCGAATCCAACTGTATAATCGCCATCTTTCCCCTTTAAATGGCTCTCGAGATAATCGCGAACCTCGCTTTTTGCTTTTATTCCGAAAGCGTAGTTTTGCGGATTTTCGGGACGCATTTTCTTCACGAAAAAAAATTGTTTTACTGTAAACAACTTCTATGAGTACTTTCACTTTTTAAAGCGAAATTCTTGAAAAGGTATTTTCAACATTACAAGTATTCAATGTATGAATCGAATTCTAAGTGGGAAAAACTAGCAAAGGGTGATTAGCCACCACGGTTTACACACCACCTTCCCCTCCACTTCACACTTTAAGCATACGAAAAGGGCAGTGGCGTAGCGACCGGGGTGCAAGGGGGGGTAAAGATACGCCGGGATTCAGATCTAGGGAATCAAAATATTACCGAGTTTATGCCATTTTTAAAGCAACATGTTATTGCGGGGGAAAAAGTAACACTATACCCCTGGCGTCATTTACGCTTGTTTAGTCACTGGTGGCGACTGGAGTGAAGAAATCACATTACATCCCAGGCGCCAGTTACCCTCGCTACGCCTTTGGTCGCGTTCACAAAATGTTATTGAGTTTGTCACTTTTTAAAGCTTAGTGTGATGAGAGAGCGAAAAGATAATATTATGCCCCGGGTGCCACTTATCCTCGCTACTCCATTGTGAGTATTTGTCACTTTTTTAAGCTTAGTGTGATGAGAGAGCGAAAAGATAATATTATGCCCCGTGAGCCACTGGAAAAAGGAATATGTATTGTATTCTAAAACACACATACTCTGAAAAGGAAGGAAATATTTCAGAAAGCAACTTGAAGGTCCTCGAACCATAACTTCATCTATCATGGTATGATCTTACAATTGGCTATGTGAGCAAACAAAAAATAAAATAAAAAATAAATAAAGGAGATTCGAACTTTCAGTCCAAAACATCGAAGCATTTTAATGCTTCAGGCTGATTTCGTTCGTCACTTTTTCAATTCCTACTATTAGTTCACACTCTCCCTATATATATTTATTCATATATCTTGTTCAAATTTTCAATCGTTAATGAAATACTTTTTATTCATCCACTCAAGTTCAAATACATTTTTTTAAACTTGCAGTGGATGACACTTGATGTTAATACAGTTTTTTCATATATTAATTCATTAATTAAATTTAATTAATTAATTTTACTTTTATATGGGAGAAAAAAATTCCTATAATAAAATTTTTCTTTGTTGACCTAAGTAGGAATTGACTTTTAATTTTTTTTTATATTACTTGTTTTTAAAATGTACTCTTAATTTCCGAAACGATGAATACAAACTTCAGTATAAGAGTTGTGTGTAAAGAAATGTACTGCTATACTGTAATGGAATTTTTGGACGATGACGGATAACAGAAACTGATGATTAATCGAAGTTTCACTGTTGTCTTTTTATTAGTAATGTGTCGTCACGATTCAAGTTTAGAATCATTCTGGAAAGAAAACCGAATATCACAAGTTATCTGTAATTGAAAATCAGCACCAGTTTCTTAATGCATTTGACTTTTTCCGTATATTTGAACACTCTTTTATCCTTCGATTCTTTTCTATCAGGATACAAATATTTAAATCAGGCAAAGTTCCCTGATTATCTAGACGTCAGGCGAACATCACTAGTTTAGAACCTTCTGAACGTCACTCTTTAATCCAGCGTGGTTTTATCTCTAGAAGTTTCGCTGATAAACACGTTGCCCCTTTAAATAAGAAGGGTTGGTAATCTAAAGCAAGCAGGGAACCAAACCCCACTAAATAACGGATAATAATTTATCCACTAACCTGATAAGATTGCAGCTTTGTAGGGCAATCGCTTTACCAGATCTTTTGCTTATATTGCATACAGGATTCTCAGTTTCAGCTCAATTTAGAGGTAACTATAACGCTGAGTGCTCTGTGCAGCCAAAAGTGTCTGAAACTCTGAAATCTATAAATTGTTTTGCATAAACACGCTGTCTAACGGGTCTATTCTGGTACCTCCGGTTGGGTTGGGAGACGTCACTTTTTCCGTTGTTAACGGCCGGGAAAAGTCTCCTAACTCTTTCAAACTCTCGAATAAACATAACTAGGGGAATGTCTTTCGAACACTTGAGTCTCGTTTCAAAGAGCCCTGTGTTTTCGTTCTGTTAAATCTTTATTAGATTCTTTTCTCTCTGGTTATTGTTTTTTCACGATAACTGAATCCAGGCCCGTTGAATAGTACAATTCTTCACTGAATATTTTACTGTTTTCCATATTTTTATGTGGTACTTTAAGTGTCAATTTCACTTTTAATTTTCAAATTTAAAGGCAATTTTTAAAGTTTGCTTAACTTTGCCAATTTTAACATTATTATAAACATTTTCTTTGATCTGACTATTTTCAAATTTTTTAAAAGCCAAGCCAAGAATTTTTTTTATTATTTTATGTTTTAAGATCAATTATGTCAATGAAGTACAGGGTGTTCTTTAATTATTGTCGGGGTTTCCGTACCTCATAACTTACGAATAAAAAATATTACGCAAAAACCGATTACGTATTCGTAAATTACAACTCAAAGAATTTTACGTGGCAACAATGCGATCTTAGCGCATTTGCAGTCTGGCTAATTATGACGTCATAAATAAAAATGGCGACCGTGCAAGAAAAAGCAATGTGTGTATTGTGGTTTTTCGAAACTATATCTTTCTATGGGGGTTTGTCAAGAACATTGTGTACAAGAGTCCTGTGCCCTTCCTTGATGAACTGAAGCGCAAAATTGTTACTGCGATCCAAAATGTTACCCCACAAATGCTGGAGAACACTTGGAGAGAAATCGAATTTCGTCTCGATGTGTTACTAGCCACGAAGGGCAGCCATGTGCAAATTCATTAATCTTTTTAATATCATTAATAAAATTCTTTGAGTTGTAATTTACGAATACGTAATCGGTTTTTGCGTAATATTTTTTATTCGAAAGTTATGAGGTGCGGAAACCCCGACAATAATTAATGAACAACCTGTATTTTAACTTTTTCTTTCAGAGACGCAAAAATTATCAGAGTCGGAAAAAAAGTAACTTGTTGGAGGACTAAACCAACTTATCGTGTTGTGTATTAAAATAAAATTCATTCGACAATAAAGTGGAAAATTTTATTAAATAAATATCGAACCTAAGTGGGCAGGTGTGCAATCTAAAATACATTAAAATTTTTTAAGAAGTGAACAGTGGGCATGGGCTTCAGTGACTTATTAAATCGATTTCAACAATTATTTCTGATTTAGTTGTTGATATAAGCACGCCAGAAACGCCCAAATATTGGAACAAGTCAGAACGGTTCGAAGCGATTTGAAATTTTAAAGACAGCTTATTTGCTTCAGTGACAACTTGTCAAGCGCTCCCACAGTTGCAGTTACAAGGTCGACAAAATTAGGAAGACTTATCACAAAGAGTTTTTCATAAACAACAAATGAAATAAAACGTAATTCACACTATATGCGAAACGTTACCGATATCTATTACGCTTGAAAGTTATTTATTAATAGAGAATACAGTCGGACCTCTATTTAACGAACCTCTAATTTGCGAACTTTTTCTTGGAATTAAGAACATTTTGCGAATTTCTTCGTAAAACAACCTCCAAATAGCGAAGTGCATTCTCTATTTAACGAACTTTTTCTTGTGATCCAATATTTTTTTTCTCCTTATTTCTCAAAATATTTCTAAATATTTCAAACTTATTCTTTCCTTTAACACATTTTATGGTGATCAGTGACCTTGAAGCTGGAAAATGTCAAAGCGAAAATGCTTGAGCATCAAAGAAAAAAAATTTAATTCTTCATGAGGTGGATAAAAGCGTGAAAAAAAAGGATATTGCTTTAAAATTTGGTATTCCTCCAAACAGCTTATTAACCAAAATGAAAAATCGTGATAAGATGCAAAATTATGATTCATCGAATTCTTGTTCAAAACGTTTAAAAACATGTATCTATGAAGATGTGTATGAGGCAGTTTTGAAGTGGACAGTGTAAAAAAATAAAAACAATACGGCAATGAATTGCGATGAGGACGAAGATGATGAAGATGGAAATGATCATGATGCAGAAATCAACAAACCTTCGTATAATGAAATGCTAAAATTCATTAATTTTAATATAAAATTATTTTTTTAATTGAAAATTAATTTTTTATTGTATTCCCGGAAAATGTTTTGTTTTATTCTTATTTTCCTTGCAGATTTCTTTTTGATGGGTAAAATATATAAAACAAATAGATATTAATTTACAAAATAAAGGTGTGATTAATTTATTTTTTAATAATTTTTAGTGTTTGTGACTTTAAAATCTGTTTTGTGTAGTTTAAAGTATTTTAAAAGGTGAATCTCTATTTAACGAATTTTCCATATAACGAACTTTTTTTCGGGATTTAGCGACTTCGTTAAATAGATGTCCGACTATTTCCTGGAAGAACCTTTCTATTCATAGAAATCGAATCCTCATATTATTTTTGTGAAAACTTCGTCAATTTAAGTCATGCAAATAAGTTAATTTTAAGATTTCATGGCATTCATGTAATATTTATATTGTATTAACGAAATTTTTTCACTTTTCGACCGTCTAGAGAGGCATTTGCATTTATCCCCGAAAGTACGAATTATTAGACCGATATTTGAAATGTTAGACCTATCAGAATTCATTGTTTGTTTGCAAAAATATAATGAATCTATAAACATATTCAGAATTTTAAGACATCGTTCCACATTGTTTTCATTTGACATTGATATCGTATAAATTACCATATACGTGCCTTTTCAGTTTATGCGTTGCTATTGTGGAAATACTATAAAGAATTTTTTTAATTATATATATATTTTTAAAAATGATTTCTGTTTTTTAAGCCTAGTTTAAGACCCTTTTTTGTAATCTTTTTTTAAAGTTTCTTGAAAAATAAAAATTCCTTCTTTTTTTAAATAAATCTTTTAAAGAAAATTTATTTTCTTAAAGGTTTCGTTATTTTCCTTTAGGTTACTTTTGCCAAACGATAATATCCTTATTATTAACTGTAGTAATAAATTTAATCGTTAAAACGCATTTCATCATTTGGGTTTTTCCTTTTTTACTTTCTCGTATACGAAGTATACAAAGAGAAAGTATTGTAATCGTCAAAAAATTCGAACTTGAGATTTTGACGTTTTAGACCTCCCTGAGTCCGAAAAACACAATTTTGGAATTATGTCTGTCTGTGAACACGATAACTCGAAAACAATTAGAGCTACGGGGATGAAATTTGGTATGTGGTCTTTAAACATAATTTATAGGTTTCTATCAAATTTTGGACAAAATCCGTCAACGGGAAGTCTGTCTGCCTGTATGACCGCGGTCATGTTAACATTATAACTCAAAAACTTGAAAAGCTAGATGGATAAAATTTGGTACACAGTTTTATCGTCATGAATATAGGTCCGTATAAAATTTTGAGCCAAATCCCTCAAAGGGTTGACTGTCTGTCGGTCTGTATAATCGCATCTCCAACGAATCCGCCATTTCCACGCGCATGCGTACTGGACGCAATCTTCTGTGAACGATATTTATTGACTCCTGCTTGGCGCTTTTGTTTTCATCCGATTCTCCATGCGCATGCGTACTGGTA
>BGPR01042148.1:0-13373 GCA_013235015.1 Araneus ventricosus | reverse complement strand
TAATTTCAACGAAACCAAACTTTATGTTTAATCCTTATTTATTCTACTCTTGGATTGTGAGATAATAGCTGTTTTCGAAGAACTCTGTAACAGCTTTAGGACATATCTAGTGTAGCTGAAGTTAATTACTAATCGTATGTTGTTTCCTCATTGTGAGACAGTGCTTTTGGATGTCTTTAGTTCAGACTACCCTTCTTTATAGATTGATTCTAAAAAACTTCAATACAATTTAGATTATACTAACTTTAATAATGCTGACAAACACAAGTGAACTAATATAAAGTGTAAATGGTAAAAATGCACACATATAAATAGAAAATTTCGTTTGATAAATTAGTCAAAGACCAACAAAATATAAAGTAAAATTTGTATTTAAATACCTAGAGTGAATAGTAGTATTTTATTACTGCACATAGGGGAACCAAGGATACTTGACCCTACTTTTACATTTTCTTATATTTCTCGAATATTTGAAATTCATCTTAAGAGGACTTGCTTTAAGAATGAAAAATGTATTTATGCTAAGCTGATATCTCATTTGATCATAAAATAAATATATTTAATGAAATCGTCTAGGGTCAAGTATCCCTAACCTTATGGGTACTTGACCCTAAGCTAGGGATGCCTGAGCCTACTTGCAAAAAGTGTTTAAATTTTTTGATCATTTGTATGTACCTTAAATTAAGATATTAAGTTAAAATTACTGAAATATAAAAGCTCTTTATTATCAAATAATATTAATGAAACTATTATTAAAAATTAAATATTATGGTTACTGTAAAACGCAGTTGTAACTAATAAAATCTAGTTAATAAACTAAATTAGTTAAGTCATTAAATTAAATCTAGTTATTAAATTATATTAGTTCCAAATTTAATACGCAATTAAAATATTGATTTAATTTAATGGGAAAAAATCACTGAAATGGAACTGGAAACTTAGGAACACCATTAGCGCGTTGAAGAATTGCCGGTTTTGGAAAATTAAAAAAAAAAAAACAGAATAGCATCAAAACGTAAAAAAATCTAAAAACTGTTGTACAAAATAAGAAATTGAGAAGCTTAATAGACTTACTCATTCCTTCTAACATTTAAAGAAATTATATTTTAGGAGAAAATTCAAATCAAGAAAAAAAGACAAACAGAAATGACTCAATAGAAATGGCGAAACGTTCAATAAAACCAAACGATGAAAAATAGTTCGAACAAAATTTTTTTATTAAAATAATAAATAAATAAAAGAATCTTTCTTTCTCAGGTGAGGGAAAAATAGATTAAATTAATTTCAATTCTTTTTAATATTCTTACTAAAATAATTATTTGCATTATTTGAAATTATATTAAAAAGAAATTTTATTTATTAAATAATTACTAACAAACAATTTTCGAATAATTATTCTCTCTATTTGAGCTGCCATATTGCCGAAAAACTCCACGCACCAGAAAACTGTTCAAAGCCATAAAATGTGCTTCAGTCGGCTACGACGTCGAAGTTGCAACAGCTTTCGATAGGGTCAAGTATCCCTAAATTGACACTTTCTAAATATTTTAAAAATTAAACCACTTACAATTAAGATACCGCATAACATCATGCATCAAATTAAAGCTAGAAATATGCCTAAAACTCAGAAATAATTTAATTCATCACATCTTCAATCGTAAACTGCTAAAACACTGAAGAATGAAAAAGTGAAAATCTACTTTTGGACCCCCAAAACATATTTACCTACACACCATTTTGATAGCTTTTCAAATTGGAATGAAAATCCCCTACAATATACTACATGACCAGAGGTCAAATAAAAATGGCGCACACAATTACTAATTATCTCATAATCTGAGAAAATCGCGTAGGGTCAAGTAATCTCAGTTTCCTCTAAATATAAATTAAAACATAAACAATTATTTTAAACAATAAAAAATTAACCTTAATGTAACGAGCACCGCATGACAGATGTCCGAATTCACCTTGCACAGTTGCCGCAATTTATTGTAATTCATCTTCTCATTTGCCTCAGCGGTAAAACTAATCTAACGCAGATCTGTCACAGTATTGCCAATTTTAATATCCAAATGTGCTATCATTATGGCATGATCTTCATGAAATATTATTTATCTTCCACTGCAAGTTTTTTAAAGTTTTAGCAGTACATTAGGAAATCTCTATAAATGATAATAAACAATAAAGGATATTAATTGAAATTTAAATTTTTAATGTATTTTTTAAAAATTACTTAATAATTGTTTAATGAAAATTTCTTCCAAAAAGTTTTTTTACTTCAAGTCTAAAACGAAGTTAATAAAGTGTATAAGGTAAATAGTTAAGATTTCCAACATTTAAAAATAACTAGCTGTTACCCGCGACTTCGTGCGCGAAGAATTTGAATATATATATATATATATATAATCTTTCTTTTACAACGTGTTTTTCATGTTTTCTTTCTATGTTTTAATTTATTAATATATATATATATATATATATATATATATATATATATATATATGAAAAAGAAATTAATTACAATTCTTGTATAATGCACAGATTTATTGATAATTTAATTATATGTTCAAGAGAAGAAGGATATACTACAACTACTGACTTTTATCCAGAGTATTTAACTTTAATTAAAACTAATGAAGGTATTTCTTCTGCAGATTTTCTAGATCTTGAGATCAAAATTGTTAACAATAAACTAAATACGGAAATTTTTGATAAAAGAAACACTTTTATGTTTAATATAAATAGGCTGCCATTCTTGAATAGCAGTATAAGTATTCAAATCTTTCGAAACATCAACCTGAACTATTTACATAGAAGCAAGATTTTAATCACAGATAGTAAAAAACAGAGATCCTATATCGATGCATTTATTGAAAATGCCCTGATATATGGATTTCCTATTAATTTCATGCTTGCTTATATTAACAAAAAAATTATTTACACATTTAAAAGAATAGTAAATTAGAATTGATTAATTTGAATATTCATATTCTTTGATATCAGTGAGTTTTAGTACATCTTAACATTAGTAGATGGCGCCACTATTATTAGAAATAATTTGCAAATGATAATATGAAGTATTTCATCATAATTTAAATGTTAATATCAAATTAAAATAGGTTAATATAATGATCTTCAAATATATATATATATGTAGTTTAATTATTAATGATGATTTAATATAATATATATAACATATTTTAGTTAAAATAATTTCGCAATAAATGCGGAACTGTAATTCGTATTTAGCTTTTGGCAATTTTTGCTATGGCTTTGAAGCAGTAAGCATTTAGTAAATTTTCTCGTTCTTTTCTTAATGTATTTTGGAGATTTACTCCTATATTTGTTGTCTTTTTCCAACAATTGGCCCTCACAGAAGGTTGGCGTCTACAAATTTCGAAATAATGTGACATAATCGATTCCTCAGGTCAATTGGCATTTGATTGTTGGAATTCCATATCTGGATTGGCTTTTTCATAGTAATAGTTTTTAATATTATTAGCTTTCTGTATTTCATTGCGTGCATAATATTATGTTACATAGTTTATTATATTTAATTTTAAAAGATGGTTTAATAGGTGTATATGATGAAAATGATATTTGAGATTTAATGGTTTAAATATATATATATATATATATATATAACAATTTTTCCCATGTTATCTTATGAGCACAATAACTGTAGTAATTTTGATGTAAATGTAACCAGCATGGGATATGCTGCAAGGATAGTGAAATTCTCGGTCGAGTTCGTAAATGGGCTATCCAGCTCAAAGGGGGTGGAAATGGTAGGGGTGGAACTTTTCATTTTCCCATAATTCCTTTACAATTGGAAATAGAAAGAAAATTCAAATTAGGAGAATTATTGCCTTATCACAACGAACAGTTTTTGCGTTTAAACGTTTTCGATAGCTACAATTGCTTAGAAGTTATGAGCTGAAAAGTGAATTTTCCCACCCTTCCCCACTATTCCCCCTAACTTAAATACGTTTTAACCTATGCATGTTACCCCTTGTTGGGGTACCCTACTGATGTGGGCACCACGAAATGGGGATGAGTGGCTCAGGTTTCATATGAAGGCACTCACCCGCCTAGGGTTACAAAAATGGGGGGAGCAGTCCCCCCTACAGTGATAGTACGTACCTCCTACGGGAGGGGTTGGGCCGCGAGCCTGTGTTGGCAATTAGGACCCGACCTCTGTACTCGTTTCTATTGCAACGGCCATCATCCAGATTTCCCGTATGCCTGGGCAGGTCGGGGTGCTGTAATTTACGGTTACCCCTTGTTGGGAAGCTCTCAACATTTGCAGTCTCTTCCACCCGCTTTCATTCTTGTAGCTCTAATCCTTATGAGAATAGAGGACGAAATGTTCTTTTCCTTATTATTAGTAGAGACGTATATATATAACGCTTTTGCCCATGTTATCTTGTGAACACGATAACTAGAATAATTTGGGTTAGATTTTATTCGGCTAGGGATATGTTTAAGTTCGGTGAAAATATCGACCGTTTTTGTAGATGGCCTAATCAGTTAAAAGAGAGTGGAAATGGTGGGGGACTGAAAATTTCATTGTTCCATAATTCCTTTACGATTGAAGATAGAATTAAAATTAAAAATGTCCTCTTTCCCTCTATATGCCTCTTTATAATAAACAACTTTTGTATTGAAACTTTTTTGAAAGCTACAATTTTTTAGAAGTTATGAGCTGAAATGCCACTTTCAATCCCATCCCCCATTTTATCATTTCTCCATAACTCTGTTACGACTAAAGATAGGGACAAAATTCAGTTAGGCGAATTATCACCTTATAAGAACGAACAATTTTTATATTAAAAGTTTTTTGACAGCAAAAATTACTTAGAAGTTATGTGCTCCCATCAGCAGCATTCACTTCCACTTTTTGCACGGTAAACAAGCTGATATACCAGGCTTTGCTCCGGATTAAAATGCTTTCATGTCTAATATTTTTAATGTAAAAACTACTATTGTATAAAAATTATAATACGCGAATTCCTTTTCTGATCTGAAACTTTTTCAATTAAAATGAGAATATCAATTGAAACAAACGATTTTCGAAAACAGCTGTTTTCTCCATAAATTATTTGTTATATAGGTACATCAAATTTCGTTAACAATTACTAAATTAAAAGAAAGAAAGGTTTCAATGAATATTTTATTATAGTTTTCATTAATTTAAAGAATGAAAATAAATCAAACATTATTAGGTCAATATATAAAAGGCTAATAGTCTACTTATAAAATTTTCTTTTAGCATTAGTCCAGAATTCTATGAATGCATTCTGGCAACTATATATATTCGTATTATTCTTGTTCTTCAACAATAAAGAATATTGTTTCGAATTCAGTATAAAATTAATTTTGAAAAAATATAAAAATTAGAGAAACAAATTATATGGAAATGAAATTTTTATCACTGAAATGCAAATTTTTAAAAAAAATATAATAAGGTGTAAAAATAGTTTCGTGAGTTAATGATTTCCAAAGATATAGCGGAAAAAAGCCGTGTTTAATTTTTAATTAACAGAAATCGTAAGTAACTTTTCGGCTTTGAAAAGTTAAGGTGAACATTCTCTTGTCTTAAATAAAAAGTGTGTAAAGTCTGGTTGAAATCAGTCCAGTGGTTTAGGAGGAGATGTGGAGCATACATACAGACGCAATAACTTTTATTTAAATTAAGATTATTATTAGATCATTACAAGATTAAGATTGCTGGCATATACTATGAGCCATAAAAAAGGTTTGGGTGAAGATATCGTCACAATTAACTAAATATTTAATTTTATTTAAGTAAATAGTTAATTTAATTTATCAAACAGTTGATTTTAATAGTTAATTTGATAATTAGTTAATTTGACAGATTAATTTAATTTCATATTTAACTAAACATGGCTGCGCCAAGATTTGTTTAATAAATTTAATATAAAGTAGTCAATAAAGATAGATATATAAGAGTTCCATTTATCCTTTTTATATTGAAAAATATCTCATTAGCTTAAAATTGTTTTGGGGTTTTCTGCCTGAGTATTTGCTTTTAACTGTCGATGGAGATTTAAACTTCCTTTTCAAAATGGCTGCATTGATATCCTATGCTTTAAACACGAATATTAAATTTGCCACTCACATTGTTTAATAATTTTTATTCTCTTACGTGTTAAGAATTCAGTGACTATTATCTCTGTAACCAGGAAGTTCTCTAAATGAGTCCATTCTAGTAATGTTTAAATGTTTCATGTCATGTGATTTTACCATATGATAAAGTAATGTTTGCACGATTATATGGTAACCAAGATTAAAAAAACTAATCTAAAGTCGTTTTTCATTCGTGTCAAGAGTGTCAATTTCTTGCTACTGTTTCAGATAGGCTGGACTAATGTTATCTAGGGGATATTTGCGCTGCTGGGATATTCATTTCTTTCTGATTCCTATGTGTTGAATGATTATGTGTTGGGATATATAAAAAAATTTGACCAATTTACTAACCAATAAATCTAGCATAAACTTTTGGAATGAAAAATGGAATGATAAAACCTTGATATAGTAAAAAATTAAATGTCATGAAAACAGAATCACAACGTAAATATTGCAATGTGTAGAAACAATAAAGTCATTGGCTATGTCTGTATTGATCAATATGTAATATTTCATTACTTTTGTAACATTAACGTAAAGGAATCTATCTTTGCCTTCAAGCTTGCCGAAAAGGGATTGTTTTTTAAATTCAGGAATGTAAATGTTTCATTACATGTTGAAAGGGGAAATTAAAAGTTTTGACGGTTGATAATACATAATTGGACGACAAACAGGAGTGTACTGTACTGTCTGCTGTTATAGTTAGGTAATTTTTTTATCTATGCTAACACACTTTTGTATACTACGTTTTTTGTTCAACTTTTTTTGCAGGGTTGTAGAGGTTTTGTGGGCTGGACACACGTGAACACGCCACATATAATTGCCCATGGGAAAAATATGTTTTTCAAAATGCTCGCCTGCCTCTTTGAGTGTCGGTCCCTGAACCTGTAAAATGCTAAATTTAAAGGGATTTGTTACCTTTTGAACTGGGATGCTAAACCCTTCGGTATTATCGGAATGCGTAAAATTTATCACTGTCACCTCCCGCTATGCCAGTCATATCAGTAGCTAGCACGTTGGTCCTAAGTGTGTAATTTGAAACCGTGTGCCATTGCGCAGTCCCGGTACATCGAGGTTACGTATGAAAAGTTCTGGCACACCGAATTTTAATCTCAGCTTGTCGGAAGGTATCCCCGACAATTCTATGGGGTTGAAGAACTCTACAGTATATTATTTTACTTTTTATTGCGCATTACCGTATCTACAGATAGATATTCTGTTATGCATCCCTCCATTTATGAAGTATTTTTTTCATTTATTTGACCTAAACTTTCATTAGTCAGTGCCAAAATTACCCAATCAACAAACAATCTCTATTCCTCTTATAAGCTTGTAGGGAAGGATAAACCTTGCTTATCAGTTCCTCTGTACTGTGAACAATTTTGAAAAAGTCCCAAGTTAATTCACTGTTTGAATCTCTAGCAATCGCCAAATCTATTTGCCAACTGTATCAAGCGCCAAGTTCGAATCAGTTCTTTCTTTAGTAAACAAACATTGAATTCTGTGTTCTTTGGGTTTATGCAATCCTTTCTTTTTAAATCGGTTGAAAAAAAGCTCTTAAAGTATTAAAATTAGAGATGGAACTATTGTAATTAGCTAAATCGTTTGGTTTATAATTTAACCGCCAGTGATTATCCAAATCGTTTGGTTACAAATTTAACAGTCAAACAAATCTTGGATGTCGATAAAAAGAGCGATAAAGAATTATTTTGGCAACCTTTCCACTAAATTAGGCTCTTATTTTAAGTAAACATTGAACGATATTTTCCTTTAGTTATAATTAACTTTAGTTTTTAAATTTTAAACCAAAACCTCTTGAAACTATATTATATCTATCATTAGTTTTCTGTCCCGGCGTCTAATTTTCAGTTATTATTCCACAAATTAATTATTTATTTATTTATTTTCTCAGCAAGGTCACGTGATGCTTCACTTTAAAAATAAGTTATTCCACATGCTTGCGCTTTTCTGAAGGATCACGTGACATTTGATTGAAAAATACAGTCTTTATCGCAAATCGTTTGTTAAATTATTCAATTGTTATCTGTAATCAAAAATAATGAATTTAACATGATGTTACCCACCCTATGTCCGTTCCTTGGTTTCAAGCTACAACTCTGCCAATTTTCATCCAAATCGGTTTGGTAGTTTTGCCGTGAATGCGTGACAAACAGACAGACACACTTTCGCATTTACTATATTATATGGATATTTATAAAAATAAGCAAAATTTTCAGAAATAAAGGTGAATTAGTTCAAAATCTAACCGTTGCCTAGCAAAGGAGTGGCTATGAATCTTCGTTATTTCAAAATCGTCTGCAAGTAATTAAAAATTATTGAACTTTAAAAAATTAAAGACAATCGAAGGTAAAATGTCACAGAAATAAAATTGGTATCATTGAAAAGGTAAACTTTTGTACTTTAAGATGGTATAATAATATTTTTGTCGGACAATTTGCTCCGAAGTTACGGTTGAAACACGGTGTCGGTTAACTTCTAATTAACTGCCTGTTTAATTAACTTTTGGACTTAGAAAAGTCATAAGTATTTTCCCCTTGTCTTAAATAATAAGTGTGCAAAATTTGGTTGGAAACAGTCGATTGGTTTAGGAGGAGATGTGGAACATAGCCACATACACACAATGACTTGTATTTATGTTAAGATTTGTTTAATTTTCAAAGTTAAATATCAAATAGAAATGAAAAAGCTTTCTAAAAAATGGAGAGTCTTTCTGTTTCGTTTCGGATTTATTATTCGTAGGCAATTTTTTTAAATGTTTCTTTGTTTGTTTGTTATGTTTTGCTATTTTTATTACTTGTTGTTTTATTACCTACAAATTTTGTTAACTTCTTCATTGTTACATTTTTCATTTAATTTACCCGTTCATAACCTCATGTAATAATAGGCATGAAATATTTTACTGCAGACTGCATTAAGAATATTTAAAAATGAGAGAACGCTAAAATCTTTAGTTTTTGAATTCATAAGTTAAAATATAGTATTAGAGAAATATCTTACTTCTTGAGAACGAGGTTTTGTCTCATTAATGTTTTCCAATCTAATGTTATAATCCTTGCAGTTGGTCGCATATGGTGGAGGCAAAAGTCGATCTTCTTCCTAAAATTCAGGTTTATAATGTTGAAAAATAAAACAAATTTACAAGCAGAATTACTGGGCAATATACCTTAATTTGATTTTTCATGTATCAGCATA
Organism: Araneus ventricosus; assembly: GCA_013235015.1. Taxonomy (NCBI): domain Eukaryota; kingdom Metazoa; phylum Arthropoda; class Arachnida; order Araneae; family Araneidae; genus Araneus; species Araneus ventricosus. The sequence continues at coordinate 4,010 of BGPR01042148.1, read as the reverse complement.
TTTTTTTAAAAGGCCATGTTTTCGCATTTAACTTCATTACACTGATAGACTAGCAATGATGGATTGTTTTGTTTCCACTATATTTTTAAGCACATTTCTACAGAAAAATTATACACTAATCACCAAATGGCAGAATCAGAGAAAGGAACATAAGCATATCAACTCTTTATAGATCCGTAAATGCTTATAAAACATTTCAACGGATCTCTGCAAAACACTCCGAAAACGGATAGTTATACAGAGTGTTTCAAAAATATCTTGCAAAAATGAAAAGGTAGGTCAGACATATGATAAGCTTCCAAATTCACTTAGGAACATGGGTGAGCAAACGCCATCTAAAGGCAGCAGATAGCATTTAAAATAATACAGCGCTTGCCGCAATCGCCGACACTTTTTGAAATTTACAAATATTTTCAACTATCTCCTCGAACTTCGACCATATAAAGAATAGCTTTTAACTCACAAGTTGACAATTTGCATTGAAGGTTCGATCATGAGGGCATTTTGAGGACCGACGAGAAATTGATGATATCGATAAGGGATTTTGGCTTACCCCATTTTACAGAAATCTGATAATGGTTTGCAACTTTCATCAATTATTTTGTGTTATGCGCAATATTTACATGCATTTTCGTAAAAATATCTAGAATATTCGGAAAGATATAAAGATTTCTTTATAAAATGCCAAATTTTTTTGCATGTTTCTTGCTTATAACTTATTCATTTTCAACCTAATTGTATGAAACTTACAGGATATGTGATAATATGCTAGAGTAGCATTTTCTAAAAATATGAAGTAAATACTTTGAATATTAGAGAACGTATGGGCATTTGCAGTAAATGATTTTTAGTGCGCATGCACTAAAAGTACAATGTGATGAATTAATATAGTAATGTGATGAATTAATATAATTTTAACTCTATGGCGCCCCCTAAATCTGGCGCTCTGGGTATCTATACCCCCTTGCCCCCCGGTCACTACGCCACTATTCAGGCTCTGGAAGGTCTAGGCCGTAGAGATTCATTAACATATCGAGGAGGCGTAATTGGGATAACCAAAAATAAAGAGGCAATGCATAGATGGATGATTCTTTATCCCTTTAAGAACAGCGTTTACGAGGCTCTTTCTTTATATCTGGAATTACAATCGGACTCTGCAAGTGACATTAATCACCATAATGAATGGACGCAATCCAGAATCAATAAAGACAAAAGGGATATTCAAAATATCATCAAGTATTTCAGTGCTTGTAAGCCTTGCAAAGGTAACGAGGAGCGCGTGCTTAGAAACATTTACACCGGTGAACTTGCTGATAAATCTTCTTCGCCATGTTTACTTAATATTGTAGAAAATGGAGAGACTCTATTATCAACTTACGAAAATGAGCGATTTGTGCTGAGAATGAAAAAGTTATCCGATCCTATAAAAGGGAAAACATTTTACAACTTTGAAAATGTTTCTACAAAAGAAAACATTAAGTACTTCTAATAAGAAGTTGCATGATATAACAGATATAACTCTTTTTCAAAAAAACATTTATGTTGGCTAATCAACATGGATTTGACACAAAAATTTATCATCTTATGAAATATTGGACTACTGCAAGTATCTATTTGACACAGTAAATTTTCATTTGGTCAGACAGTATTTACCTATTTGATTGAGAAGGTGTTTACGGAAAATCTCTAAAATCAGAACTCGCTCTTGAAATTGAAAACAACCATAAGCGTGCTACAAACTTTAGCCGAAACGTTACAGCTTTAAATGTTCCAAAAATTTATATTGTTGATGGTGTAGCGCTTGTTCTAGAAATCCAATTAAATAATTTAAAAACCGTTGGTGATTTTGTTGCGACATTCTTAAAAATAATCATGAATCTTTTCTTGCAGTCAAATGTAAAAAGAGTAGAAATTGTATTTGATAGATATGATAATATTTTCGATATAAAAGATTTTTGAGTCAAATTTACGGAGTAAGGTTCAAATCATTAAAAAATATCCTAATTTCCAGTCATCATATAAAAATTCCAAAAAAATAATAAACATTTCCTTTTGAGCACTGAAGATAAATTGCAATTTTTTCGATTTCTCTGCACTACTGCTCTTACATATACACAAGTAAAAGAAGACTGACTGTGACATTTATATTTGTGGAGGATTTGATGTTCCAACAAAATATTTCAAATTACATGGTTCTTCATTTTCTGAGACACTTGAACTAAATTCGAACCACTTAGAAGCATATTCAAGGATGTTTTGTCATTTCTTTCACGCAGGAAGAACTCAATATGCCCATGTTATAAACCTCAGCACTGATACAGATGTTTTCATCCTCGGTATTTATTTCTGGAATTAACTAGCACCTCTAGGTTTATGGTTCCAATGTTCTTATAAGAAGAAATATATTTCAGGATTCCATTTGGATGCTCAATCCCTTGGAGAAAACATTTGTCGTATTTTACTAGCATTACATTCCACATGTGGTTGCGATACATCTAGTAAATTAGGCACACAAAACATTTGCTTAAATGCTGCATCTTTGGATTTTGTACATAAAAGTCTAGCATCTTTGGGAAACCTATATCTAAGTACTGAAAAATTAAAAGAGTTAGAAACAGTTTGCATCTATCTTTTCCTACCTCCCAATTAACTGCTGATGAATTCCGGTATAAATTGAATTTCCTAAAAAGTCAGCTTTGTCTTAAATTAAATGAACGTTTTATAAAAATTAGATGTTTTTCATTTATATTAGTCAAGAGCTACGGTACAAACACATGTATTGATAAATGCTGATCGAACACAACTTCAGCCTACTGATAACAATTTATTTGGCTATGAAGAGATAAATGGTAACCTGTACCCACGGAAATGACGAAGAGACCTTTGCCAATAACTATGTAATGTACTGTAATTGCACATCGAATTGTCGAACGATGGCTTGTAGTTGTAAAAAATCAGAGTTAATTTGTATTTCGTTGTGTAAATGTGTAAACAATGATTATCAAAATATAAATGACTGATTTATATTCATAATATTTCATTTGATTTATATTATAATGATGTATTTACATGTGAAAAATATACAAATAATTATTTGCATGTTTTTCATATATGAGTTTTTACGTTTGCTTCTTTAATAATATTTTTTTTAACAAACGTGATTTTTTATTAATATATTCTGTTTTTATTTTATTTGAACATTTATTATTACAATTAATCATAAAAAAACTACCTGTTGTAACTAAAATAATCATTAAAATAATTCCAAGGCATGTGCTGAATCGATTTACTTTATATTTAGGGGAGGGGAGGATAGAAAATGTACAATACCAATACAGTTTCTGGCAGCATCCAAAATATTAATCTATAAGCTTTTCTGCGTTCGTATCAATTGACAGAAACGCTGGCCTCACATTTAACATACAGCCAACTCCAGGTCTAATAAACTTTATTTTGTAAATAAATTTAATGGAAACAGATTTTAAACAAACATTTTGAGAAGTGCACTAAAAAGTAGATTTTTAAAGAAATCATCATTTTTATTTCTTATTCTTTAATTTATGATTCATTACAAAACATTACGGAAGTTTGGAATTAATATTCATCAAACTCAATGTCAAGTGCCTCCACTCGTATGGAAACAATATTTAATTCAATGAATCGATCAACTGATATTTAAGTTTTGAATATATTAAAATAATGTACATAATAAAATAATAAAATAAACATTTTTTTATATTTACTAGCAGGTGCTCCATTCGTACGAATTAAATTTAATTTAATTAATCGATATACTAATAATTTATCTCTGGAAACATTAAACTAGCGCACTGTTGCAAAGAAAACACAATTGGGCGAAATTTGAAATTCTCAGCACATCAGGAATTAAGGAAAAACCGATTACAAAATTCCATCTTTACAAACACAAAAACATTTAATGAAATAAAAGTGTGTTAAACATATGTTTTTGTTTGAGATACGTAAAAATAATGAGGTAAGTGAGAGTGATG
>BGPR01042147.1:0-11776 GCA_013235015.1 Araneus ventricosus | reverse complement strand
AGTGCAGCATTATTATTTCAATATTAAGTGCAGCATTATTATTTCAAAATTAAGTGCAGCATTATTATTTCAATATTAAATGCAGCATTATGAATCGAATTATAAATGCTTTTTCACTATTCTTTTGACAAAATAAATAGTTTTTCTACGGAGAAGAAAGAGAAAAATAGAGTTTTGAAAAGAAGGAATTGAGAATTTCTATGGAGTTCATTGCGTCTTTAAAAAAAGACGGGATAACTTCTTCATCATTGCTTAAATTAGCACCAGAAAATTTATCTCCGAAATTATTCACAATAGATAAACTAATAGAGGTCATGATATCTTTATCACAGTTCACATACTAGAAAAGAGAAAATTGTCGCATTTTAGAACGGGGAAAAACGACGACGTATAAACAAAAGCTTTGCGTTGTGTGAACGAAATACTTTATCATTGCAAAGAATACGAAAGAATCGGAACTGTGACGAAATGACGTACAAATGAGAAACGTATAAACGGTGCTTTACTGTAATTCGCTTACACAACAGTGTAGTAAAATATTTTTTTGCAGTTGGATGAGTGACTCACAAATTAACAATCATGGCAAACTTTGTATTTGAGTATTTAAGATGGGGTTATAATTTTTTTTACAGTTTTGTTTAAAATTACATTTGAATTTAAATTTATATCATATACTAGCTGTTACCCGCGACTTCGTGAGCAAAGAATTTTAATTATTATTTTTTTAATTCACGAATGTAAATGTTTTGTTTCATTTTGAAAGGGGAAAGTAAAAGTTCTGACGGTTGATAATACTTAATTGGACGGCTGACAGAAGTGAACTGTACATGTATGCTGATATAGTTATGTAAATTGTTTATCTATGCTAATACACTTTTGTATACCATGTTATTTGCACGGATGTAGATGTTTTGTGGGCTGTACACACGTGAACAGGCCACATATAGTTGCCCATGCAAAAAATATTGTTTTTCCAAATGTAGGCCTGCCACTTTCAATGTCTGGCCCTGAGCCTGGCAAATGCTATTTTTAAAGGGATTTGTTACCTTTTGAACTGAGATGATAAATCCTTCGGTATTATCGGGAGGCGTGGAATTAAAACACTCTCTCTTCTCCCTATAGCAATCATAACAGTAGCTTTCATGACGTTTGGACCTAGGTGTGTAATTTGCAACCGTGTGCCATTGCTCAGTCTCAGTATATCGAGATTACGTTTGAGTAGCACTGGCACATCGACTTTCAATCTCGGCTTGTCGGAAGGTGCCCCTGACAATTCTAAGATGTTGAAGAGCTCTACAGGATATGATGTTCCTTGTTAATGCCCATTACCGTATCTACAGATGGATATTCTGTAATACCTCACTGTGAAAATTAAACAAAACATCGAGAGATTAATTCACTAACGTCATTGGATCACTGTGTAACTGTATTAAAAGTTGTAAATGCTACGACAACTAAATGGAAGTGTAAAGTTTTCTTTGTTGTTTATGGTCAAACAAAGCAATATTTTCTTATATTATCTTTAAGACTGTCAAAAGCCCGCGCGCGAAACAGTAATTTGGCTTGAATTTATTTCTATAAGAATAAAAAGTATTGTTAGAAATTGCGTTAAAAATATTTTTTTAAACCTTTATAACAATCAGAGAAAACACTTCATCGCAAAGGAATTATCATCTTTAGAAAGATAATTTTCTGCTCTTTAATTTGGCATAAAAATAAATGTTGTCCAATAAATGTTTCAAAAGTTATTGGCAAAAAACGTCTAAGTATTAGGCTTAAAAGAGGCTAATTTTCGTTATTTAATTAAATACCTTAAGAACTAATTAACTCTGAAAGTTAAAAATAGCACCTTTGACCTAGAAATATGCTCTAGAATGTCGTGTATAAATTTCATGTCGCTACCGTTCACCGTTAGGAGTTCTTGTGACCGACCGACAGACAGACAAATACACGTAATTTCTGCCTTATTTTATACATAATTTATAAAGATAAGCAAAATTTTCAGAAATAAAGGTAAATTAGTTCAAAGTCTAACCGTTGCCTAGCAACGGAGTAGGTATAAATTTGTATTATTTCCAAATCGTCTGCACGTAATTAAATTTATTAAACTTTAAAAAATTAATAACAATTGAAGGGAAAATGTCACAGAAATAAAATTGGTATCACAGAAAAGATAACATTTTGAACTTTAAGATGGTATAAAAATTAATTTTTATCAAACAATTTGTTCCGAAGTTACAGCGGAAAAAAGGATCACGTGATAGTTGATTTCAGAAATAATTTATTCCACATGTTTTCGCATCCCTGAAGGATCACGTGACAGTTGATTGAAAAATAAAATAATCTTCATCGAGAATCGCTGAGGCAATGGGCTTTGTTAATTATTTAATTGTTGTCTGCAGTCAAAAATAATTAATTTAACGTGATTTCACCTAGCCTATGTCCGTTCTTGGGTTTCAAGCTACAACTCTGCCAATTTTCATCCAAATCGGTTTTGTAGTTTGGTCGTGAAAGCGTGACAGACAGACACACTTTCGCATTTATTATATTATTAAGGATACTAGACGCTCTCGCCGTCCTCCGGGCGTGTTCGCGGCCAGCACCCATTTTGCTCAGTACTATACCCCTGCCACCTCGCTGCTTCCAGACTCTCAGCCACTACTTTTTTCAGTTTTAAATACTGAATGAAGATCAGTGGAACAGACCAAAAAACTATAGTAGATTTCATATTCTTTGTAGACAACAGATTCCTTTAAAACTATAAAATCTTTCCATAAACCTCTTCTAGTTGTAATGTTTTGTATAAATTTTTCACGAATTTCGGCATAAAATTCTTCGGATCCATAAATACAGAATGAAATCGCCCTAAATAAACAGTTTCCATCACCTACAATAGGTATTTTACAATATTTTTGACACGCCATTGTGATGGAACTGTTGGGATCTATATATTTAAAATAATATGGTGAAACCTTCATTTAGTTCGCCAGCCCCAACCACTCGACGGATTTCGACATTTCTTTTAATTTGTAAGGTTATGAAGTCTAGATATGTCATCAATGGTCGTCTGTCCCCACCCTCCATTTTCGAACGAAATCGAAAAAACTCTTTCCTACTGTACATTCTCTATGGGGATAAACCTTTGGACAGTTCGCCAGCAACAAACACCCGACGGATTTCGACAATTCTTATTTCATATGAAAGCTTATGACGTCTAAAAGCTCGTCTGCCCCCCCCACCAACCCCCATTTTTGAACGAAATCGAAAAAACATAAAGAGAATGTATGGTAGTGAAGTTTTTTTCCAATTTCGTTCGAAAATGGGGGTGGGGGCGGGCTGCCCTTGATGACATATCTACATGTCATAAGCTTTCATATGAAACAAAAATTGTTGAAATCGGTCAGATGGTTGAGGTTGGCGGACTCCGTGAAGAATGTTTTTACCAAATTATTTGAAATATATAGATATATACGGGAGAAACAAAAATCAATTCTTTTGAAAATGATCCTCTGTTAAATGTTCGTTATTTTTCTGTTTGTTGTAATATTCGTTTCTTAAAAACTGCTTATATTGTTATATAGAGATTGAATTAGAAATCGTTAAAAAATATCTAGTTTAGGAAGTTTCGGAGGGAAAAAAGACCCTGAAACTAGCATTGCCTGAAGGCCCCGACAGGGCTTAATCCGGCCATGTAAATTTTGTGCAATTATCGATTTTTAAATTAAAATTATACATGACCAAAATGAAAAAAATAATCATTAAATCTCACATTTTAAGAAAGTAATTTTCTCTTACACTTCTTAAAAAGTTGAATATAAGGGTCTAATTCATTAATTTCATTAGATGCAAAAAGTTCGGTACATTATCATTTAACTTATGCATCAAAATTTAGTTCAAATTCTAGCACACAAAAAATACTGCACAGGTGATGTGTTTTCCAATTTGTTTCTTCATTTTCTGAAATAAAATCAATGCTTTTAGCTTTTGAACAGTTTCAGAAGTTGCAAATTTTAAAGTTAGTTGACTAACATGACGAACGAACAAGCTGGTCACCGAAGATGTCTAGTTAACAAGAAGATGAAATTTCGATTTAATGCATGTACATACATATTCAAAATATTATGTAAAACATCGGAGATGAGGAAAATAAGAATTGATAACTAAACAGAAAATTTTCGAAGTTTTCTATTACTTAAGCAATGAAAAAGAAAAGTTCGATCGTGAGGTTCGACATTCAAATGGTTAACAAATAATATTGCTGTGAAATTATGAAAAATACTAGCCACCTCTGGCGACCATACTAAAAGTCCCCGCTTGCGAGGGGTAAAGGGGGGTAAAGGGGGTTTCAGTTTTTCTTAAATATGTCGAAAACTATGGAAATGGTAGAACGAAATTTTAGAAGATACAGGGGGTTTAAAAGTGAATATTTTAAAAATTTCTTATTGCAATGGTAAAATCAATTAAAAGTGCTGAAGCAACAACCCTCAGAAAGACCTCATGCCTATACAATAATTATACGAGGGTTGTATTGTATGTGTCGAGAGTAGTGCCGGTATCAGGAGGGGGGGGGGGCGACAAACCCATTTGATGAGCATTCGTACTCCATTCCTTCCCTCACGTCCGTTCCCATCCACTAGATCCCTTCTACTCAGTCTTTTGGTTCTGTTAACGCCCCAACAGAGTGTATTTAGACAGTATAATCTAAATCTACATATCTATGCTGAGTTTAACTTAAAAGCTCGCAACCAGTCTGTCACAGTTCGACAGAAACATTTTCTTGCCATTGAAGAAATAAAACCAGGCATGTTCAATTACTAACACAGGAAATGGCTGCTAAAGGAACTGAAATGAGATTCGCTACAGAGGATGCTGATACTTATATTCGTAGATCTGGGTTAGAGAAAGCAACTTCTCATCCCAAGGGGAAAGGCGTAGACCTAGTCGTGTTATTGATTGCTTTGGCACCACCAGAGAGTAACATTTATTTTATGAAACTTGGCAAGGGAAAAGTCGAAGCTAAATTATTTTTCACAAGAAAGCTGCAGAAAGAATTTTTTTTGACCAAACCATCCTCCTTCTCCATGCATTCCGTGGCTCCGACATTACTCCAGATATTTATAGAAAAAGCAAAGCACTATAGTTACATTGTTCAAAAATCAACTAAGCCAGATAATAACATTGCTGTCATCTTTTATAACCCCTCATCAACACCAGATGCTATCTCACAAACCGGTGAGAACATGTTCCTAGTACAAAGCCGCTGCTGATGAACATAATTTGAATAACCGTAGATATGCAGCATTTCTCAAATCATCAACCAAGATCAAAGCTGATCTTTCCTCAATTCCTCCAACCAAAGGAGCGGCAGAGCAGCACACCTTTAGCAATGTGTTTCTGTTTTGGCACCTTTAATGGTACCTGTACCAAAGGTGCACCTCTAGAAGAAGAGAAGGCGTTCGAACTTGATCATACGCTAGGAAAAACATGATGAAATTTAATTACGAGCAAGTGTAAAAATGGGTTATGTATATATACATATGTTATAGAAAGATATATGTTATAGATATATTGTAATAGAAAGACGCTATTTTGAAATATAAACTTTCTTTCATAAAAAACAAAACTTGCATTTTGAACCGCTTATTGTAATTATGTACTTTTTCAAACTGCTATAATATTCTCAACTATTAATCCTAAGAACAATGTGTAGGACTATTTTTGAAGGAAATTTAATTTAGTTTAATTTTATACATAATTTTTTTTCGCTAGGATCCATAGTTTTCGAGATATTTAAGAAAAACTGAGAAATCCCCCCTTTCAACCACCCCCCGTAACTCCTGAGCACCCTCCATCAGCGGGGACTTTTAGTACGTCGTTTAGGGCACTCTTCCCAACAACTGTGCTGAATTCCAAATTTCAAAACTACAGACTTTTTTTTAAATTTACAATCGTTGACTGGACTGTGAGTAGAAGGGAACTTGTGAAGGGGAACGGATGTGAGGGGAGGAAGGGAGCATAATTGTTCATCAAATGGGCTTGTTACCCCCCCCGCTCCAACACATGCAATATTACCCTTTTATAATTATAATATAGGCATGAGGTTATTATGAGGGTTGTTGATTCAGCACTTTTAATCGATTTTACCATTACAATAAGGCATTTTAGAAATATTAACTTTTAAATCCCCATGTATCTTCTAAACTATTGATGCTACAAAAACAACGTAGACTTCTTTTGTAGGAAATTTCATTTAGTTTAATTTTGTACTTGAGTGTTTTTGATAGAACCCGTAGTTTTCGAGATGTTAAAAAAAAATTGGAAACTCCCCCTTTAAACCCACCCTGTACCCCCGCGCACCCCCCACAGGAGGGGACTTTTAGTATGTCGTTTCGGACACTACCCCCAACAACTGTGACAAATTTCAAAACTACACCATTTTTTTTTCTATTCGTCGATTTTTGGCCTTCGTTGACTGGACTATAATGTGTACGTGCGTGCGTGTGTCTGTGTGTGTGAGTTAGCGCTCTACAGGGCAGACCGCTGGACCTAGAGCTACGAAATTTGGTATAAGCATACGTTAAGAGAGTGGGAATGTGCACCTCGGAGCCTTTTAAAATTTTTTTTAGAATTTTAATCAATTAAAAATTAAACGAAATTTCTTCCTTGATACGTTCTCAAAATATTATAGCACAAAAAGGATTTTCACACTACCTGAAAATTCAAAAATGTATCTTTTCAACGATATCAATTAAGTTGCGGTACGGTTTTTTTCTCTAATTTTAATAAATTAAAAAAAATATTTTTAGGCATAATTTACAAGAATACTTTTCATTGTTGTAATGAAATTCAAACCGTTTTCATTGTTTAAACAAATATTTATTTGCTTGTTTAACTTCCATTGTTGAAAGCTAAGGTAAATATCCTAATGGATTTTAGTTCCCTTTTTCACTTCGTCAATTTTTCTGTGAAATCTGTAATCGAAGTCTTCTAACAAGGAGAGGTCACGACTTGGGAAATTAGTAGCATATCATTAGGATGTTCACCCATTAATCTAAAAAAGTGCAATGGCCAACCAATTCGGAAGAAATGGTTCTCAAACTTTGGGCACAACTTATATACCAGTAACTTTGCACAAGCAGTCAGTGCTTAGATAGCTTAGATGTCAGTGTGTTCGCCTACTATTCGTTAAGTCCGCAGTTCGGCCCTGGATGCATTTTTTCTTTCAAAATTATTCCAAATTAAATTAAAAATTAAAAAATATTTTAAATTAAAACTTTATTTTTATGCAGAAGATAACTTTATTTATATGATACTTTAATTACAGATAAAATAATAAAATATAAACAGTAAAATAATTATAAATACATCTTTAATGGTGATAAATATTAACTATAATGACTCACATCATAAAACATTTTTGTTTAGGCATTATCCTTCATAAAGTTTAGAAGTTTCTTCTACATTTATTAATAAATTTTCATTTTATCTTTCATTTTGTACTAGTAACTGTATATTTCTACATTAAATTATGTACAAAAACCAGAATAATAATTATAAAAACATTGGAAACAAAAAATATTTTGACACTTTGCACAATTGATAAATGACTATTGTTCACAAGCCCAACGGTCCTTTAGATCTGTAGGAATACAAACTTCGTTCACATTAAAAATGATCTCTCTTTCATTAGAAAGATTGACAGTTTTTAAAATGATTTTCAAATTATTACAAATTAAGTGAAAAACTTTTACATATTTTTTAATAAATAAAATTACTATTTATTCATATGATACTTGAATTATTGGTAAGTTTACTTTGCAAGTACAAAAATAATGATAAATATAACTTTAAAGGTAATAAATCATAACTGCAATTACTCACATTTTAAAAGATATTTTTTAGGCTTCATCATTCATAAATTTTATAAATTCATTCTTCGGATTTCATACGATAATGAGTAAAGACATTTACCCATTGGTCCCTTTTCAATTATTGAAATTTCAGACTATCTGCCTACGCATTTAATAGATTAACAGCTTCTCTTTGCTATTTTTATTCCATCATTAAAATATTGGACCATCTGCATTCTACATATGTATTCAATATATTAACATCGGCTCTCTACTGTTTCAAGATAAAATAAGAACGAAGAATTTGTGAGTATAAAAACCCCATTAATTTAAAACTTTCAATGAATTTAGAATAATAATTTTAATTATAGTTAATACATACCACCATTAAAGATTTAGAATTATTTTGCTGTTTATATATTATTTTTATTATTTTATCTGTAATTCAAGAATCGTATAAATCAAGTTATTTTCTGCATAAAAATAATTAAAGTTTTAATTTTAAATATTTTTTAAAGTTTTAATTTAATTTGGAAGAATTTTGAAAAAAATATGAAAAAATCGCAGCCAGGACCGAACTGTAGACCAAGCGAATAGTAGGCGAGCGCACCGACACCTAAGCTATCTGAGCACTGGCTGCTTGTGCAGAATTACTAGTATATAAGTTGTGCCCAAAGTTTGAGGGCCATTCCCTCTGAATTGGCTGGCCATTGCACTTTTTTAGATTAATGGGTGAACACCCTAATGGTATGCTACTAATATGTCAAGTTTCATCCCGAATTGAATTTCCCAAGTCGTACCCTCTCCTTGTAAGTAAATAAGTACGTCTTTCGTATGTTTATTAGAATATATATAAGAGTAAGCTGAATGACTACAATTGCTTTGTTTTAAGTCTTATGTGCATGTTTCAATCCAGCTAATACAATGCTGGGCGTAAAATGCACCGCGTTATTTTAATGTGGAAATCGAAATCTTATTTTCCATTTGAATTCAACATTTTTAGTTAATTAAGTTAATATTTAAATTCATATATATGTTAGCTAAACAGCCTTTTCATTTGTTTAAAAAAACCTAACATTTTGTACACGACTGTTTTTCACGATTTTTCCATTTTCTTATTGTATAAAGAACTCTTTATTTTTTTCTCTTCTCCTGGCCGATGATAAAAAAAATCAAATGTGGACAGTCTTCAACTGCAGCAGAAACAACGAACAGACCAGGTGGAAGGAAAGGACACAGATTAAATATCCATCACAGTGTGAAGTGTGAAATTACTTTGTTAAAGGAACCATGAGTATCGAATTATGCAAATGAGATTCAATTGAAATTATATTCCCGGCGAAAAAGATGGTCTCCGAAGACGACTAGTAAATAAATAAATATGATATGCAATTCCAAATTTTACACTAAACAGACTGTTCTAACAATGTTAAGCTTAAGAATCTTTTTCATTGTTACAAAAATAAAAGCATCATTGATTAAAATTAAACCCTGCAAATTAAAATTTACTTAGAAATGTTTTATTTGCAGAAAATCAAACTTCTCGTTTGAAGGCCAATACAGATGAAAACTAAAGTTTGAGCCTTGCCCCCATAAATCAAAATATTAAATATAAATATTAAAATAGCCTATAATATAAAGCAGAAAATACGTGCGTCTGTCACAAGAACTCCTCCTAAAAGGTGAACAGAAGCAAAGGTGAAATTTGCACTTGCCGTTCTTAGGCCCATTTCTAGGTAAATTGTGCTATTTTCAACTTTCAAAATTAATTCATTCTTAACATATTTAATTAAATAGCAAAAATTAAGCCTAACTTCTGCGTTTTGCCGAGTTCTTCGCCAATAACTTCTGAAATAATTATCGCATGAAAATTATTTATATACCATCTTAAAGAACAAACAATTACTTTTTTAATGACATATCAACTGAATTGACGTATAGTTTCATTCCCCTTAATTTTAATGAGTGTTTAAAACTTCATTTTAAGCACAATTTGGAACAATGCTTTCAATTGTTGTAATTAAATTCAAACCAATTTTATTCTTTCACCAAATACTTCACTAATGTGTTTTTGCCACTGTTAAAGTTATGATAAAAATGTTGCTTTCTTTGGACATTAAATCCAAGGAGAATTTTTACTCCCGTTTTCATTTCATAGCATTCACATCTTTAAATACGCACTCACAAAAATCTAACAACGTTAGTTTAATTACTTTATGTAATGTTTCGTTCAATTTTCACAGATTCTTAAAGATTCTAATCAAGGGCAGATCTAGGAATCCGTTAAGGGGCTACTGTGGAAAAAAATTTCCATGTTTTTAAATATTAAAAAATAAGAATTACTTAATTAAATTAATTATTAATCTCAAATTAAATAAATTTTAATTAATTAAATTTATCAAATATATACAAAGGTAGATATAGGAATCCGTGAAGGATACTGTGGAAAAAATATTTTTCGTATTTTAAACTTTAAAAAAATGCTATTATAGTGGGCGAGTTGTTTCATTTTATTGTTTTAACTCAAAAAGTTTTGTACGCTTCACAAGATTGTGAATTAGTCATGGACATCTCCTTGAATTTTTCTTACAAAATATGTCAACCTAACCACATTTTCCCGTTTCGCTGGCTATATTTTGAATTCCGATTTTAAATTAAACTCCCAACTTATGAAAAAAACCTGTTACATTTCAAAGCTGTATGAATATCATTGTCATTATGAATTGCATTCGCTGATGGTATAAGGCCTTCCAGAGGTAAAATCCCATAAAAGTCTGGGTTAAACCTTGACTCAAGTTCGGAAATAAAATAATGAGCTATATGTATAAATATTACTCTTCTTACAATACGTGTCAAAAGTTTAAGCACAACAATAATTTTAAAATAAAATTTTAAATATTCACTTTATTTCAATACTTCGTTTATATGTATATGAAAAGCCAATTTTAAAATCATATAAAGACTTACTCTCTTTAAAGTTTTATTTTTAATTATAGGTTTTAAGGATAGGACGTAAATTATGGCGTCAAATGTTTAAGCACAAAACCACTTTTATGCAAATTAACGAAATCACAAATCATACAAGTATTTGCGCACGCATTTAAGTGTATAAGAAGAACTTGACTGTTGGTTTGGTGTTGGTTCAAAAAGTATAGGTCTAAAGAATTTTCACATGAGGAAATATCAAAAACCTGGTGTATGAGAGCAAAGCAGAAGTCCGTTTCTGAAATTGCAGCTACATTAGGAAGGTCGAAACGTGTAATTTATCAAATCTTGGTAAAGACTTCAAACGAAAAACTCTTTCTGGGAGGCCACGGGCAATTAGCTCCCGCGACGACCTGTGCATCAAAATCTTTCAACTGGGAATTATTCTTTTTTTCGAATTATTTCCAGAAAAATTATCCTTCTCGAAATATCATTGGAGGACAAATATCGAATAAAACTCTTCATAGAAGAATTTTAGAATCGGGGCATATGGAAAACCGTAAGATGACTCGATTACCTTGCTTGAAACCACACCATAAATAAATTTGAATATAGTGGGCCAAACAGCACATGTCATTTGGTTGATATGTAGCTTAATGTCATATTCAGCGATGAAAAAAATTTAATTTGGGTGACCTTGATGGGTTTGTATGCTATTAGCATGATCTTCAAAAAAAACCAAGGAGCATGTTTAAGCATGTTTAGTAGACAGCATGGGGGTGGATCTCTGATGTAAAGGGGAGCGATTTGCGATTTCTTTCAATGGTCAGCCATTCTTTGCCTTCCTCAGAGTTGGCAAAAATCTGCAAACTACCAAGAGACACTTACCGATCCTTTGTTTCCTTTTTAGTCCAGTCAAATTGTAACAAAAAAACTCGAATGGCTACATTAATGAGGGTAGTTCCGATTTTTTGATATGTTGTATGGGTTGGTACAGTGTT
>BGPR01042146.1:0-13373 GCA_013235015.1 Araneus ventricosus | reverse complement strand
TTTGACTTTAAAGCTCTTTCATAGGAAGCTGAACTTAGGCCACATCCATGAGTCCAAAATTGTCTTCACATTATCGGTCACCTACCCAACCCTGAACAATTCAAGTTTTATTGGTATTAAAACCTGTTTTTGCAGGAGAGGTAATCAGTGAAAACCCGGCCCCAAATCAGACTCACCACTGTGTGCCACCGCGGCCAAATTCTTGAACCCCAAAGAGAAGGTCGAAGTCTACAGTAATCTATCCTATATTAGGCCTTTCGATGATATTCGAAAAAATGTTCTAAATTCAAATTGTTCACATTATTCTCCTGTCAGCCACCCGTATCTAGAAACCCAAGATCTCTCATGCTGCTTATTTAAATATATAAGTTACATTATTTCTTTCTTACCTTTGTTTGGAACACGTCGTTGTTAACTGTTTCATTAATAGTTAATTCATTAAGAAATGAAACTTTTTGCTGAACTTAAGTGCATGTCCTTGTTGGAAACTAGTGGAGGCCGTTCAAACAGAGCAATACGTAACTGGGGAACGAAGTTGTGTTTTATAATTACGAGGGCATTTAGGGAACCATCCAGAA
This sequence comes from Araneus ventricosus, assembly GCA_013235015.1. NCBI lineage: Eukaryota > Metazoa > Arthropoda > Arachnida > Araneae > Araneidae > Araneus > Araneus ventricosus. The sequence goes on along the minus strand of BGPR01042146.1, from coordinate 12,795 downwards.
ATTGATGAAGAAGAAAATGATTCCGGCTCCCCGCTTTTCCCAGAAAGCCGATAATAATTTGCAATTTCACCACTGGTTTTGATGGCTATGCACATTGCTTACATGCAATTTCGTACAAATAGAATGTATATTCGAAAAAAATATAAAGGTTTTCTCAAAAAATCACAGATTTTTTTTGTAGGTTTTGTGCTTATAACTTTAACTAAATCATACGAAATTTTCAGAATATGTGACATTATGTTAGAGGGACATTGTATTAAAATTTGAAGTAAATGTTTTGAATATTAGGAAAATATGAGTATTTGTAGTAAATTTTTTACTGCGCGCGAAGTGTACCATAATTTTTCTTTCACAGCGCCAAAGCCAGATAAATAGGGCAACTTATATAAAAACTATCAGAATGCACATGGCGTTGCCCGTGACATGGTGAATGTAAACGAAATGAATCACACCACACACACAATCACATAAAATAAAGATTCAAAAATTAAAACAAAAAATATTGCATACCTACTTTTTCCTTTCAACAATGATATCATGCACAGATAAAAATCAGGGTATAGCAAATTAACACATATAGCTCTTCCGGTGGGGGCGTAGCTTTGGCAGTTCTGCCAGGGGCGCAGGATTGCCTCTGTACGGCCCTGCATAGAATTATATAACTTTCAAATCAAAACTTCTAATATTATGCATTTGAGGGATTATATTGTACTTATTAAGCTGGACATTAACGAGCACTCCACTCCACACATTTGGAGTGCCTCCTCGAACAAAATGAATCGTAAATGCGAATATCCGATGAGCATTTGACTCTTGTGTCGAAAAGTTCGTAAATCGTTGGAATCCCATTTGTAAGGTGACAGACTTTTTTCCAATGAAAAGGAGGACAAATTTAAATTAAAGATAAAAAAATATTGTAAATAAAAGAAACATTTTATTCATTGCAACCATAATACCGAATACACTATAATATGATAAACGCACAATGAAAACATTTGTAACATTATTTTTCGAGGGAGACAGGACTTACAAAAGAAGGACTGACCTCCCTAAAGGAGGACGATTGGTCACCTTACAATTTTGCGCATTCGCTCATTAAACTGAAACACGATCCTGGAAAAGAGAAGACATGCTCTCTCACAAAAGTAAAAACCACAAAATGAGGGAGGGGGTTGAAGCTCTCTCGGGTTGTATGGTTTTGCATGGAACTTTCATGAATAACCCACCTAAATGGATGGGCTGAAAATTGGAACCAAGTGGTACGAGTCCCTTCAACTGACCAGGTAGCACACAATATTGTCTAATATCATAAAATTCGAAAAAGTAATATTGTATAATATTTTTCCCAATATTGAAACAGTGTAAAAGGTAAGACATTTTCAATACTGTACAATGTTTTTCCATAATATTGGATAATGTCATATAATACTGTATCATATTATACCATATTAAATAATATTGTACTATACTGCGTAATATTATATAATATTGCATAATATAAAAATATAGTGAATATTTTAAAAATACATTTTAGAAGTATGGAAAAATATTAATCACTTAATTCCAATGTGCTGAACTCATAAGGTTCACTTTGCAATGTTGAACACCTCCACTTACAGCGAGCTTTGAACCCGCGACCTTCCGCAGACCAACAAGAAATCTTACCGCTGGATAAGCTAGACTTGCGGCAGAGTGCGTAAATGATGATAATAAAATTTAGTTACAGAATTTTGATCTCTACGAAATTTTATGCACATTAACAATTCATACGAATAGTCTTTTTAATTAAATTATCTTTTTCGTTACAATTTCGAGTTCAAAATGAAATTAGATGTCAAAGAGGAAGCAATTTTAGCTCTTATATCTAAGTTTGCTAATTTAATAAATTAAGGCAAAATAAGGTTTAAAAGTAATTATAATAATATGTTTAAAAGGTTTTCAAATAATTGTGAAATTTATTTACTCTTCTTTCAATGTATTACGAGACGCTTTTAATATTTATAATAACAATATTGATTGAAAATCAAATACAAAATTCGCAACAAGAAATCACGTGCATATTTTTTCGATGAGAATAACACTCAAATTTTTTTTTTTCACAGAACAATAGATAATCCACATGTGAGAGTTGTTTTATGGTTAACTTCATTAGCTGAATCCGGCCCGACTTTTATATACAGTAAAACAAAATGATTGTGTAAACATTATTATTCAAATGAACATTTTGTAAAATATTTTTCGGACATATTATTCAATGTTGATTAATATAGTGTTACGGTATCATTGTGCTGCCATCTGTCGACTGTGAGAATAACTTCACCTTAAAATATTGAATAACACTGATGAATATAGAATTTATATATTGTATGCATTGTATTGTATAGTATGATATAATATTCAGCATCTTAAAGAATAATTGTTCCAGTGGAGTTTTTTGAAATAAGACCTCCAATCGAGTGATATCTTGCATTAAAATGAAGATTTTTTTTTTTTTATAAAAAATCAATGTTTTTATATTATTTGTGAAAATTTAGTATCTCGGAAATACTGATACACACAATACAATACTTTGTTACGGTATTCAGTGTCCCTCGGTGTTCATAATATTATATAATATTCTGTAAATATTATATGATATTTCTGTGCTATTGGGGTGGTGTGGAGCGGAGCGATTGTGAATGTCCAGCTTTATGTGTATAAAAAATCGACTATTTGAGTAGGTTTTAAATCCACTGCATGTCACTGGTTATGACTGAGTAATAATAAGGAATAATTAGCGTCAGGCATCTGTGTATGTATTTTGCCTGCTAAGCCAGCGCATCTGAAATTAAAATTCTACCATCAAGTATCGACACAGAAACAAATTTTTTGAAATAAATTTAATTGATTTGTTATATTAATTATTTTCTTGGAAATACATTTTGTTTATGTGAGATGGTTTTCGTAATTTTTTTAATCGTGTCTGGATAAAAGGTACGGCATCTGTTCGATAGTGTAAGCAACGCATTGCAGTAATGTGAGAAGTTAGATCCACGGCAAGAGACATAACGTAGATCAGCTACACACAGTGCAGGGCATATCTTTCATAAAGTAGGAAATCGAACCGAAAATCCATCGGTCATAAACTCGGATGTTGGAAATGCTATTATGGGCCAGTTTTCTGTTTTGTTTATTTGGGTGAATTAAAACTTCTGTCCCAGGCCCGGCTTCCTGTGTTGTACTTGGTCAAATGGAAACCGGAAGTGGATCCTCAGCATGGGAGTTCTGTGTATCCAAAATAAAGAAACCAAAAAAATACTTCTCCTTAGTCAGCCGCACCATTCATTTTCCAGCTTATCACAAAGAATTCGAGGAAACGGCAATTTTATGGTATGGCAAAATTTTGAGTTAATCACTAAACATTAGCGGCGCTATTCACCAAACAGCGTGTTAGCATCGGTATCGAGTAATCCGTGACCGAGCGTTGATTCTTGATCTCGTGAAATTCTTATTCCCGAACAAGAGTTACTCGATCTCTCGGTATCTGAGCCTACGTAGGACACGCCCCACTCTGTGACGTAGGGTACCTGCTATTCCTGCCCCCATCATTTTCAAAGTAGATTTGCATTGGTCCAAATATGTCACATGATTATCAGCGCGCCTTCTAATGTTTGTTTTGACTGTCATGCAACTTTTGAATTACCACTGGAATTGATTTAATACTGTCAAGGACTGGTTTACTCTTTGATACGGACATACCTGCTCGGTTTCCTTGAAATGATTATTACTGCATCTAATTGGAAGTAGGGGATAATAGCCTTTGTTGCTTCAAATCCCGTAACACAAGTTCAAGTAAACAAGTGAATTACCACTGGGATTGATTTAATACTGTCAAGGACTGTTTTAACCTTTGCTATGGAACTAACTGCTCAGATTTTTCTGGAACGATTAGCACTGCATCTAATTGGAAGTAGGGGATAATAGCCATTGTTGCTTCAAATCCCATAACACAAATTCAAGTTCAAGTAACTTTTGAATATTTTTGTTACCTGAATTTAGGATTCTCGAAATAAAATTTTTATAAAAATGTTATTCTTATCCATATGTTTTCAGCACATATGGATAAGATTCGATTTTCAGATGTTAGTATAATTGTATTGAAATGGAGATTTATAGTCACATTCCCATATAAATACTTGTATGTTTCTGTGTTTTGATACATTATTAAGCAAGTAGGTTTTAAATTTTCATAGTATGCTGCAATATATATTGGTACTTAGATGCACATTAGTTAATATTTGTATCGTAAATAGTTTCCAAATAAATTCAGCTTTAACTAAAGCCTATGTAAGAATATTCCTTAAACAAATTGCAAAACTATTTCATTAACAAATATATAGATTGAAAACATTGGAAAGAAGAAACTACAAACTGTTTATGTGTAAACAAAAATCTGACTAATGTTTCTGAAAAATGGAAGAATTTTTATGAACACCAATACCTAATAAAACAAATAATCATGCAATCCATTTATTATTAATAAAATGCTATTGCACTAGAAATATTTTTTGTAAGAATTTCCTTCTCTCTTTATTTTTAAAAAAATTAATACAAGTATTTTATTACATTTACATATTTAAAACTTGTTACTTGTTGTAAACATGAATTTAGCAAATTTTGATTTTCAACTGAATGAATTACTGGCTAGTAACTGTTTAGAACATGAACATAATAGTCTTGACAAATCCAAATAAGAGTAATGTAATAAATTATTGATATTATTTGTAAGTATTTTAGAATTAATATTATCTTTACATGAAGTGTATGCTTAATTGATGGATTTCAGATATTTTAAACTGTCCAAATTATCAGAATATAGTAATTGTTTTAAACATTTCTATCATAATTGAAATGTAGATTTGCTTTTCTCAATATCTTCATTATTTGAGAGCGAAATGAGGTATTCATTTTTTGATAAGTTGGCATTAACATTCTACTAGTACCTGCATAATATCTGCTGTGTTTCATAGCAAATAAAATGCTATGAAATGCAGCATGCTTAAAGTTTATGTTCATTTTACAACTCATTACTTTATGAATTCATTAAACAAAATTTTAAAAAAAGTTAACAAACATTACAACAATTGTTAAAATATGGCAATTTTCTTGGTTTTGCCAACAAATTGTTAGAATATTTTTTGTTTTGTGTACTTTAACAAGCAGCACATTGGAGGCCCGCATTTAAAATATAAGGGGAAGGAAACTTAGAATGAAATGTTGCTACAAATAAAATGACTTTTATGTTAATAAGTTATTTTTACTTAACACAATTTATATCAATAATTTAAAACTATTTCAAGGATTCTTTTCCTGCCAGTTTTCCAACAACAGTCTTTTTATTTTCGTTCAAGTGAAAACATCTAATTTCATACAGATTTGTACAAATAAAGAAAAAGAAGTCATCTTTTAAATTTTTTCATACAAATATGTGAATTTATTTTCTGATTTTCAATTAAAGTTCATGGTTACTTAACATCACAGATAAGAATATTACATCCAAAAGGACAATGGTTTATTATGGTCTTATTGCATAGAATTATATACTTTATATTATTATGGGCCCACTTTCATCTGAATATTTTATTCAAAATGCAAAAAATAATGTTTATAATTCAGTTATTTTGACAAGTTTACCAAAACAAGTTGGCAAAAAAAAAAAAAAAACTTCTACCAGTCAAGTAAGTACATTAACACAATTTACAATAATTTATAATTCTGAATAAAATTTATGAGTCCTATTGCCTATCAAAATGATTTTCAATAACTGATTGGTGATTCACATGTATGCAGCATTGGTGAATGAAATATATAAAATAAGCTGCATAGATCAAAATATATTTTAAATCTTTAAATGATGTAAAAGATAAATGTCAAAGCAAATTAATATGAATTGATTTCACTGTATCAATCAACTATATACAGAGTTATATATAAATTTATAAAACTCTTTATTATGCATTCAAATTTCTTTATAAAAATTTCCAACTTCACTTATTATAAATACCAATGTTAGGCAACTTTTTCCAGTGAAATAAGTAATCGATAAATTCTATAAGGTAACAATAAAAGGAATAACTTTGCAGTATATTTAATAAATAAAGATAACTATATAAGCTTACAAACATACCACCGAACAAAGCTTTTGGTAAACACAAAGGCACTTTTCTGGATGCAGAACAGAGTATTAAGTACTGCCTAAGACAGCTATTATTCTGATATTTTTTGACACAACTCAAAAACACATCTCTACACTGATAACTATTAACCAGGATATGTTTTTAAAATATTACATCCTGAAAAATCATAGTCCTGGTGTTATTGCATAGAATAGCAATGAAACTTTATATTATTTTGGGACAACTTGTGTCTGAATATTTGAATCAAAATGCAAAAACAATGTTTATAGTTCAGATATTTTTACAAGTTTACCAAAACAAGTTGACAAAAAAAACTTATACCAGCCAAATAAGTATATTAACACAATTAAAAATATACATTTATTTCATTTATAATTTTGAATAACATTTTAAGAGTCTTATTGCATATATCAAAATGTTTTTCTGCAACTGTTAAATGGTTCACATGAATGCAGTGTTGATGAATGACTTATAGGAAATATCAACATAAAATACAAAGACTGAAAGACATTTAAAATTTTTAATACTGTAAAGATTTGTCAAAGCAAAGTAAGCTGAACTAATATTTCTGTAAAACACAACTATATACAGAAGAATACATTAATTCATAAAAATGTTTATTATGCATTCAAATTTCTTTATGAAAACATAACTTCACATATTTAGAAACAAGAATGCTAAGCAATTTTTTTCCACAGAAATAACTGCTATAAATTTTAACTAAATCCTATAACGAACAATATTAGACAACTCTGCAGTATATTTAATAAATAATGGTAAATATATAAACATGCAAAAAAACAAAGATATATTAAAGACAATTTTCCTGATTCGTAACCAAGTATATAAAATACTGCCGTATGCATATCAAAAGTATTAAAAACTTATTATCATACACATGGTATTTTGACAAATTCATAAAAAGTTTCCATTACACAAAAGAAATAATTTATACAGTTTTCAAGATGTAAGAATTCTGAGTATTTTAAATTTAGCTGACCAATAAGAGATTTGCATCTTTTGGAATAAAAATCATATAGCTCATAAAACAAGAAAATAAACAATTCAGCAAATTTAATAAGTTAGAAAGAGGTAGTTCTGAATAATAGAAGAGTGTATATCAATGCATAGGCTGAAACTTTTTTTATACTGCTGTACTGATTTTTACAATGATTCAATAATAAAATTTTGAATTAGATTTTAAGAGTCCTACAGCATATAAAAATATTTTTCTGCAAGTCTTTAATGGTTAACATGCATCAAATAGCTTCTTAATACCCAGAATGTAAAACTGAAAATACAGTATTGATGAATAAAGCGTACAAATTATCAGTATAAGCTGCATAGATTTACAGAAATTTAAATTCTTTAATACTGTAAAAAAAATATAAAAAATCATGTTAAAGCACACTTAATTTCTCTGTAAAATGCAACTATATACCAAAGGATGCATTCAAACCATGTTCTTTCTTGAGGAAATTTCCAACTTCACACATTTATAAATAAAAATATGAAGCACATTATTTTTTCCCACCAAAAATAACTACTATATATTCTAACAAAATCCAATAATGAACTATATAATACATTACTCTATAGTATATTTAATAAATTAAGATCAGTAATATTAACTTGGAAACACACCACAGAACAAAGCTTTATTAAATACAAAGACAATTTTCTGGATGTCTTCCAGAGTTAATGAATACTGTCTCCATGCAGATCAAAAGTGTTCTAAGCAAGAAATGTTTTGAAGCATAAAAGTGTTATCAAAGAAGGAATGCACCTTGTATTTTCATAAAAAAAATTCTTTTGAAAAATATAATACTCTTTTCCATTGTATAAAACATAATTAAACATAGAATCCATCATTGTAAAAAATATGGATATTTTAAACTTATCTGACCAATAAAAGATTTGCTTCTTTTAAAATAAAAATCAATATAGATCACAAAACAAAACTGTGCAACACTGCAAATTAAATACATAAGAAGGAGGTCGAGATTAGTGATACAGAGTGGCTAAATAGGATTATACGAGAATGTGTAGCTGAAATACTTATATACTGCTGTGTATTTTCATAATTATTCAACAATATAATTTTGTATTGGATTTGAAGAGAGCTACTGCATATTGAAATGTTATCATAACTATTTAATAGTTCAGATATATTAAAATAATTTATTAATACTTGGAACACAAAAATGCAGCATTAATGGACATAGGGGATAAAATTTCAATATAAGCTGTATAACTTGATAAAGAAATCTAAAGTCTTAAATACTGCAAAAACTAATTGCTTAAACACAGTAATATGAACTAATTTCTTTGTAAAATTCAATTTTATAGAAATAAATGCATTAACTTAGGAAACTGTTAATTACACAATCAAATATAAATATTTTCCTTATGGAAAATTTAATTTTTCTTTTTCCACTGAAGTAAGTGTTATATAATCTAAATCGCACAATGCAAAACATGAATATCTCTATAGCTAATGTAATAAATAAATACAACTTTTTTTCTCATCAAATGAGACATTGAAACCCAGCTTGCAAAATAAATAAAATTATGCATTTAAATTTATCAGAACAATAAGAGATTTATATTCTTAGTAGTAAAAATCATATACGATAAATTTAATAAACAAGGATTGATAGTATACACTTGGAAACACAGTGCAGAAAAAAGCTTCATTAAAAATAAAGTCAATTTTCTGAATGCATCACCAGGCACAGTGAAAAGATTCATTTTGTTTATGGTAAATATGTGTAACTAAATCTACCTGAACAATAAACAGCTTGCATTCAATGGAGTATACAGTAAATAACCTAAAATTAATTGTCGATCTTTCTTTAACTCATCAGTTCATTACTCATGAAATATCAGGCATGATCGTTGCTAATAATTGTACACTGAAAGTATAAAAATTAGCTTGTATTGTTGAAACCGACAAATATCAGATAATCCTCTCGAAATCGAGATTTTCTCTTCCAGGACAAAAACCATGAAATATATTTAAAAGCATACTTATTGAAAAGGAAGAGCCAAAAAAAAGTAGTGAAAAGGAGTTTTCTCCACTTTACATACAAAAAACTACACTATTTGTCATGCTAAACAACAAAATATTCTCTCAGATTGATTTTTATCCAAAAATACTACTTTCACAAGCCATGCAAAAATCCAAAACATTGAGCCAGATCAATTTTTCATTCTACTGCACATGCACACAATGTTTCAATAATATAATTTTCAATTAGATTTTAAGAGTCCTACAGCATATTAAAATATTTTTCTGCAAGTCTTTAATGGTTCACATACATAAAAATAGTTTATGAATACCCAGACTGTTAAAACGAAAATCATTGATTAATAAAGTGTATAAAATATTGATATAAGCTGCATAGATTGACAGAAATTTTAGTTATTTAATACTGTAAAAAAAACTGATAAAGCACTCTAGTTTCCATGTAAAATGCAACTATATACCAATGAATGAATTAATTTATACTGTTTAATATGCATTCAAACAATATTTTTAAGGAAATTTCCAACTTCACACATTCATAAATAAAAATATGATGCACTTTATTTTAACCACTAAAAATAATTACTATTCTAACAAAATCCCATAAAGAACTATATAACGAATAACTCTACAGTACATTTAATAAATGAGGATCAATATATTAACTTGGAAATACACCACAGAACAAAGCTTTATTAAATACAAAGACAATTTTCTGGATGCCTTTCCGAGTATACTGCCTCAATACATATCAAAAGTGTTATATTATTTACAAAGAAGGAATACACCTGGTAATTTCAAGAAAACAATCGATGCAAAATATAAGGCTTTTATATTATGTATAAGACACAATTTAAGACCCAGATAGCAATTTTAGTTTGCAGCAAGCTTGCCACAAATTTGTCATGACAAGAGTGCAAGTTTGCCACAAATTTGTCATGACAAGTGTGCAAGCTTGCAGCAAGTTAACGAAAGCTCCGAAGTCACCATGAAACGAACTTGCAGCAAGTTTGCCGTGTCAAACTCATTGCAAATTATAGCAAAAACAGAACACGAACACAACCCGGGATAGAACTCGCGACCTCCCGGTTCCGAAGCGGAAACGCTACCACTGAGCCAGTTGAACTCTGTGAGTAGAAGATAGATTTCGCTAATACATCGTTCGATTCGATTCGTATACGATTTATTTTTAACTATTTTCTGGATTTCATTAATTTTTTGAGTTGAGAATATGATTTGAAGTCAAAGAGAGAGCGATTTTCGCTAATAACTACTTTTTGCTAGTAGAATAAATTATGAAATTAGAGTTAAAAGTAATTACTTTAAAATGGGACAAAATGTCTAGTTATTATTGTTCAACAAACACTGACTGTTTTTTAGATTTAATTTTGTTTATAAACGTTAAAATTTCAAAAAAAATAAAAAAAAGGCGATATAGTTTTCTTTAAAGTGAGAGTGATATATTTAGTAAAAAGATGGAAAATGCTTCAAAAAATTTTTTTATAAAAAAGTTATTTTTTTCACAAATTATCATTGATTTATTGAATTAATAAAAAAGAATTACGGTCTAGGAGATGCTATTAAAAATCGGATGTTTTTTAAAACAAAGACAAAGATAATTATCTCTTTATTGTGCTATCTTTGCAGGAAGCTTGTTTTGCATACTTGCTGCAAGTTTGATTTGCAAAGAGGTGGCGCTACTTGTCACATCGAACTTGCTACAAGTTCGATTCAAGTTTGACGCGTCAAATTTTGCCATGACAAGTCAAAATCAAACTTGCTGCAAACTTACGTGCTATCTGGGGATACTGTCCATCATGTAAAAAACGTGGATATTTTAAATTTATCTAACCAATAAGAGAGTTACTTCTTTTAAAATAAAAATCAACATAGCACATAAAACAACTAAATAGTACAACACAGCAACTTTAATGAGTAAGGAAGAGGTATTTATTAGTTATATAGAGTGGCCAAGATGGAATAATGTTAGAGAATGCAATTTTGATAGCAAAGTTGGATAACATAATATAAAACTACTTCTTATCAATTAAGACATAACTAAACACAGCTTTAAAATATAAAAATATGAGCATTTTAAATTTATTTGAAGAATCAAAGATTTGCATTCTTGTAGTAAAAATCTTATAGGAAATAAAACATCATGCATTACAATACATATAATAGGCAGGGATCAATATTTTAAACTTGGAAACACACTGCAGAAAAAAGCTTCATTAAATATAAAGTCAATTTTCTGAATGCATCACCAGGTACAGTAAAGACATTATACTTTTAGTTAATAGGTATATTTAAATTTACCTGAACAATAAGCAGCTTGCATTCTAAAAAGTACAGCAGTCCAGGATAGATATTAATAACATGAAATACATCTTTAAACAAAATTTACCGGCAAGAAGTTATTATCCTTCACTTACTTATTAGTTAGGCTAAACACCAAAATATTCCTCAGATTGATTTTTCTCCAAAAAAAATACTCTTACAAGCGAAGCAAAAATCTAAAACATTGAGCCAGAACGATTTTTCATTCTACTGGCACATGCGCACAAACGTATATTGAACTCGATCCTCCGATAACTCGCCAATTTTCTGGGATTGAAAAACGGGGTAAAAAGGCGCCCGACAATCCGCTCTTTTGGCATGAAGAATAAGAAATCGGAGTGCTGACACTGTCAGTATCAACACGCGTTGGTGAATAGCGCCGTGGGAGGGGTGGTACAGGCTCAGGTATCGTCCTCGTCATCTAACTGCGGTTCAAAATTACGAGGTTCGTCTTAAAATAGCCCTCGTGTAGCTCTAAAACGGGATGTTAATATAGTTAAAGTAATGTGAGAAGTTTGATCCACGACAACCGATGTAACGTATATCGGCTACGTACCAAGCAGATTTCTCATAAAATAGCCATGGAAACGAAGATGTTTGTGCTATGAAATCAAAATTTGGCCCTTTCAGAAAATTTGCGAATGGCATGGCCGAGTTTTCTGTTTTGTTTATTTAGGGTTCTGATTTCCAGCGTAATGCTTCGCCAAATTTATGGAAGTTTCGTTCACTTAAATAAACAAAACCAAAAACTTGCCCAAATATATATATCACTAGAAATCTTTAGTTATCAGTACCATTTATTTAACCGCTTATTTCTTTTTTTAGAAAGATTTCATCGATAAATTTCATGATAAAATTTTGATTTCGTGAGTAGACATCACGTATTGGATTTTTGAAATTTTATCATTGACTACTGTGTCACTTGTCTAGCTTTGGTTAAATATTATATTTTTCGTCTCGTCATGGTTCTTTAACTGCGACTTTTACATTCAATCTACTCTGTTATGCTTATGGTGCCGCGTAATTTGGGATTTCATTTGTTTTCGTTTCTGTGTCATTGGTGTGTTTACATTTTATTTTCGTTGAAGTTTAATGATTAATTAAGTTAAATTTTATCCAGAAATCTCGATGGATGCTTAAAAAATAAATTACATTTATATAATTTTATTGGGTGTCGACCTTCTGCTGTTTTTACTGTGGGTATTATTTAAAAACAAACACCCGAACTGCCAAAACAACTTTTTAACAAAT
>BGPR01042144.1:0-13375 GCA_013235015.1 Araneus ventricosus | reverse complement strand
CTTCAAGGAAAAATAATAACTATTTTTGATGATACTGATAAAGTGGAAGAATTTAAAAGGAAACTGAAGTATTGGGTAGTGTCAATCAAAACCGGAATCCTGAATTTTTTTCCACTAACAAAAGGATGTGGAGAAGAACGCGAATCAGACATTCCCGCGGATATCATAAACGAGTTTGAAGTCCATGCTTTGCATTTGATTGATGCTTTCAACTCTTTTTTTCCAAACCGATTGCATGAAAACATAAAAGAAAACGTTTGGGTTGTAGAACCATACTCTATATCCAAAACACGATCCGCTCTGACATCACAGAAATATGAATGCTTGCTTGCTTTGACATCAGATACAGCGATAACATCAAGGTTTAAAACTGAGAAATTAATCTCAGATTTATGGTGTAGGCTAAAAGATGAATTAAAAATCCTATCAGATAAAGCGAAACTTATTCTTCTGCTCTTCGCAACAACTTATTTAGTCGAAACAAGATTCTCCGCATACACCTCTACTAAAAAAAATACAGATCACGTCTCAATGCAGAGCAAGATATTCAGTTGCAACTATCCGAAATTCAACCAGATATAATCACATTATGCAAATCAAAACAGCTTCATACTTCTCATTAAATTTTTGAGTAGTGATAAATTAATAGTTCTGGCGCATCGGGTGGCGGATGGACCTCCCGACTCCCCCATCCGATTTGGCTGTCCCTCCCTTCGTCCATCTTCCACCCGGGATCAACCCCTTCTTGGATTAGATAAGGAATTAATTATTTTTTGGACTTTGAAAATTTTTTATAGACTTTGATTTTTTTCACAGATTTGCATTAAACCGTGCAAGATTAGATAACACTTCTCAACTGAAAAGAATATAATCTTATAAAAGAGTTCCTGGTCTATTTGAATGACATCTGTCGAGAAGATTTATAACTAAAGATTTTAATTAGAAAAAAGGTTTTATTTCGCAGGGATTCGAACCCTTAGCATAAATATTTCTTCTACTAAAGTCTGATTTTAGTGACTACAACATTCCTTCTCACACATAGTTGCATCAATTCAATCTTTACTTATCATGCGTGCATTTAAATGAAGCATTTAAATATAAAATAAACATAACAATTTGATACTTACAATCTTAATTTCAATCTTTTCCCTTCTGTTTTTTTCAGAGATTTTGAATTTTCTCGGCTTTTGAACAGAATTTCATCAATTAGAGTTAGACTTTAAATCTCCTCCTATTTTTCGGCATGCTCATTTTTCTATTTATTTATTTATTTTTTCGTTATCGAATAAAGTTTATCATTTGTTTTCAAGAAAAGTAGAGCAAATTAAAACGCCGTCTGTATGGACTCAAACACGCCTCTCGCTGTTGGAACAAGCATTTTGAAGAATTTTTACCAAAACTTGGATTTAAAAGAAGTGAAGCTGATCCATGTTTGTATATCAGAGACGAAGATGAAAAGAAGTTGATAGTTTGTTTGTATGTGGATGATGGATTAGTTGCAGCAACTGATTTACAAGAATCTAAAAAATTCATAGGTGATTTGAATTCAAGATTCAAAATCACAACCAAACAGGCAAATTTTCTTCTAGGTCTTGAAATCCTTCATTTTGAGTACGGAAGTATCAAAATTAATCAACAAACTTATGCTAAGAGAGTTCTTCAAATATTTCACATGGAACATTCTAAACCAGTATCTACTCCCATGCTTAAAGAAAGCACAAATGTAGAAAAAAGTGACGAACAAAGCAGTAAAACAATCCACTTTTAGAGACGCTGTAGCTGCTTTAATGTACTTCATGATAGGCACAAGACCAGATTTAGCCTATTGTGTTGGTGTTCTATCACGTCATTTAGATAACCCTTCTACAGATGACTGGGTGATAGTGAAACGAGTTTTAAGATATGTTACTGGTTCCTATGATAAAGGAATTGTATATAAACATAAATGCAAACTGGGATTATTGGCGTGTTATAGTGATGCAGATTTTAGATTATGCAAAGCATGAGGAAGATCTACTAGTAGTATTGTGATTTTGTACAGTGGTGGTGCCATATCATGGTTAAGCAAAAGGCAGTCAGTGGTTGCAACTTCTACAACAGAAGCTGAAATAATAGCTGCGAATGAGTGTCGCAGAGAAATAATTTGGCTAAAGCGACTGTATTCTAGTGTCACAAAATTAGATGGAACACCAGTGCTTCAAGTTGATAATACAGCAGCAATTAGGTTAGCAGAAACTCAGAATTCCACCGACGTACCAAGCATATCAGCATCAAACATTTTTTAATCAGAGAAAAGGTGTTAGAAAAGGAATTACTGGTGCAGAAAGTATCAACAGAAGACCAGATTGCTGATATGATAACCAAACCTTTGTTTAAACCAAGATTAATGACTCTGTTCCAAAATTGGACTTTTGTAAAAGTTTATATTGAGAACTTTACTAAGCTAATTATATTTTAAATTTAATTTGGGTGTTAATTAAAAATAATCAAGCTCCGTATCTTTCTTGTATTGTGAAATAAACTGAAAAAGGTTTCAGAATTATCTGAATTTGGTATGTATCTTCTGTTTAAATACTTTTTGAAACAATTATTTGGAACTCTTATCATTTCTACTTGAAATCGTGCATCTAAAAAAATTTAAATTGTTAAAAAAGTAGGGAATTTTTTTTTATAACAGACTGTGGCTTTTCATGAGAATATGGAAGAAAAATGAAACTAATTAATAGTTATCAATAATTAACACTAAATATCACATTTTAGCTATTAATATTTTGTCATATTTCATTATTTACTAATAAATCTATTATCATTTCGACCATTATGTCACATTGAATGTTGATTAGAACATAAAAATTGTTTATTAAACAGCAATGCCCAAATTATATTTACTAAGAAGAATCCTTTTTCATTTTCTTTTATACAATAAATCCATTAGTTCTTTCAATACTAAAATAATATTAAATAGTATTTAAAATCATTGAATTCAACGCGTCCTGAATATTAATAAATAAGTTACCATGATTAAAATTATCCAAAATTGTAACATTTTAAAATGTATTCTTACTTACTTGTTAAAATCTATAATTAAGCATGGCTGATATCTTGAGATGTAATCCAAACTATTATTTAAAACTTTTCCATATATTTCTACCATAATGCAATTCTCTGGATAAAACTTGTACCAGATTACTAAGTTCGGAATTTGAAATTCTTACTCATACTTCAAGAAGAATGCAATGAATTACTGAAATCAAAAGACATTAGAATTTTGCAAATCCACTGTTTTTCTTATTGCTGAAACAAAATAAAGTGGTTTCTAGATTGTGCATTGATAAGAAATACTGATTATCAACCACTATATCCTAAAAATTTTAAACTGAAAGTTTCTCTTAGTCAAAGCAGAACTAGAAAAAAAGTAAATTGTAAAACTAAGCTACTAGATTCTAGCTTTATATCACAAGGTTTTGCGAAAAATAATCAGCCACGGAATAGAGCTTAAAAATGAAGTTCGTAATAAACGAAACTAGCCTTATTATAAACTAAGTTCGTCAATCAACTTTAAAATTGTAACTTTTTATTAGCTTTATCAGCTAATTTTTATTAGCTGAAAGCATTTATTGGAACAAAAAATCAAGAAACAATTTGAAAAATACAGACACAACAGCTTGAAAGAAATGTATTAGTATTTGAACTAAATTTTGATGCATACACATAATGAAAATACTCTGAATGTTTTGTGTCTAAGAAGTTAATAATTTGAACTTCCTACATTCTATTGTTAAAAAATAATAAAAATAAAGAAATGACTCCAAAAATAGGAGCTTCAATGAAGATTATGTTTTTATTCTGATGATGCATAATTCTATTTAAATTGCAATAATTGCATATCATTTCGCTTTTTTTAAAGTATACTAGCTGCCCGGCATTGCATGGGCAATCTTGAATAATGGGATATTCCAGAGCGGAGAGAAGTGTGATCACGTGAGGCCTCGGGATCCATATTTTTTCATATGCCCGGCGCCGTTTTTTTCAACAAATTTTGTCACTTACTTTCCAAAACAAACGTAAATATTATTTGAAATCTAGTCTTCTGATTACTTAATTTTCATATGCCCGCCTCCGGTTTATTTTTTCTACAAATATTGTCACTAACTTCCCCCCAAAACGTAAACACCCTTTGAATCCTATATTGTTTAATTAAAATTTTTAAATCCAACCTTTTAATTAACTTATAGTTATTTACCCAGCATTTTTCGGAATCCACATTTTTTCATATGCCCGCCTCTGTTTTTTCCCAACAAATATTGTCACTAAGCTTCCCCAACAAACGTAAATCTGTTTTGAATCCTCTCTTGTTGGATTAAAACTTTCAGTTCTTGCTTTGTTACTACCTTATAACAGTATGGTTTGAATGGAATTTTGAGAATTCTTATGTTTATAAATTAAAACAGGTTAGCATGATATATGTTTTGCAAAATAGATAACACGAAATAAAAAACAAAAACGATAAACGATTTAATAGTGCACCAGACTGATAAATTAAACACCAGAAACATATTTTCGTCTTGCCCGTATTTGAATAATAATGAAAAAAACCGGATAAAAATGAATTAATATTTTCCCCAAGAAACGTAAATGTTCTTGAAACACCATACGAGAAAAAAAGGAAAGAAAAAAAAATGCAGGAAAACGATTTTTCCCGGTGTTATATAAAAACTCCCCGACGCAGAAGCTCCATAAAACATAAAAAAATAAAAACTTTTATACAAACCAGATGTAAGAACAACCGATGTGACAGATAGTTATAGGAGCTGTCGATAGATAGCGGCACAAAATTTCATTCATTTACTTATGTTTTTAATTAATATCTTTTTAACTAATTGTAACTTCAGAATTTCAATGGTTGAAATGGATTCCTTGGATTATTTCCTGTCTTTTGGTACTTTCTGCTTGTTTCAGGATTCAGTGGTTGACAAGACAGCCAGAGATAGATAGATACATACTTCTGTTTACCTTCAGATTTTAATACTAAAGATAATTAAGTTAATTATAGGCCATTGAAGAATTTATTAATAATAACATAATTTCTGGAGAACATTATCTTCTAGTAGTTACAAAAATGGGTTTAAGATCATAACTAGAAAGTGAATCTGTCAAAATTAATAGAAAAGTAGATTTTAGAAACTACTTTAAGCCAAATTAAATAAAGTTTCATTCTGTAATTTAAAACAATGGAAATAATTTGCGACGCAATGAAAATGAACTGCGTTTTATTGCAACAAAAGGAAAGTAATGTTTCCAATTATATTTAAAAATTAATTGTTAAAAATTTATTAAATTCAAAGCAGAATATCTTAATGATAAATTTGAAATCATTAAAAGATTATCGGCACCAGTATGCAAAAACTGAGTTACCGCGATTATTATATATAATGACAGGTAATTATGCAATATAATAATAATTGCAATATTGTTTAATATTGCAATTATTAATTATTAACAATAATATTGTTATTGGTATAATTGCAATGGTGTTTATATATAACTAGAAAATCACCCGTCATAGTTTGACGGGTGCAAATAGCCTCTTCATTCGAGAGATTTCCCTTCAAATTTGACGTGTTTAAATAAATATATATGTCAGAGAAATGTTTAACATTGATTGAAAACAAATAAAATAAACATATGTTTTATGACAGGAAGTATTTTTTATTTACATATTATTTAAATATTTCTTTATTCAAAAACACTTTCGGTAAACAACATTCCGTGTGAAGCATTTTTCGTTGTTTAATAATTTTCCTTGTACTTCAGATGTCTTTGTGTAAATTTTAACGTGATTGAGAATCCTAGACCTTGAAAGTGCAACAAAGAGCTGTCCACGTGAAAAGACAGGCTCATCGAGGTAAATTCCAACATGATCAAATGTTCGCCCCTGCAATTTGTTGATAGACATCGTGTAAGCTGGAATTAACGGGAACTGGCGGCGGTTGAGAATGAATGGTAGATTCACGTCACTGATGGCTAATTTAATTCTTGGCAAGGAAACAACATCACTACGATTGCATTCAGATACAATTTGGCATCGAAACTATATCACGCGCATGATATACCACTGACGTAATTTACTACTTTCTATTGAAAAACGGAAATTAATTTGAAAAATAGGATTAATATAATTTAAAATTTCTCGGGAACTATTGACCATAGCGAGATAAATTTTATATCAATCAATAGAAAATTTTATTTCACTATTTTAGAGCTATTAAATTTTAAATTAGAACTACAATTACTCTTTTAAATTTGAAATTACTGAAATTTAGGTTCTCTAACAATGAAATAATGCTGTTTAACGTCTCACAGTGCTATGCCGCGAGTTTTATTGTTGGTGACGTCAGAGTGTTACCGGAGGATCTGGGCTATTATATTAGAAATAACCGATTAAAGGTCAGGTAATTACCTTATTTAACTCTTATTATTACTAAAATAACACATATAATAAAATGAAATAAAATTGGTTTGTTAAGACGAAGCTAGGGAGATTTTTTAACACTTATTTATAAACATTTTTAAACCCCCATTTTTTTATAATTTGGCATTAAATCTTGTAATTTGAATCAGTGATCTTTAATTAGTTTTATGGTACACAATTCCTACTATTTTATCATACTTTACTTCACCTCCAAATTTAAATAATTAAAAACATGCTCCACGAGATTCCGTGAATTTACGATTTTAACACTCAGACCTAAATTTTAATCATTGAACTATTTGTATTGTTTCAAAACAGTAGAAAGTCCTTCCGATCGATGCTATGTTCTCTTTTCTTTGCGAGTTTAAGTAACGCGAAGTATTAATAAAATTGATAAAAAATGTGACATTATCTTGAACAGTCTTCGCACTGAATACAGGAGATCGTCGTCTTCTTCTGGGTGAACTAGCTCCTACTTGTTCTCTCTGTAAATGCACTATGTCAGTTAAATACAACCTTATTAAAAGTCCTCGTTTTATAATCCAGCGTTCGTAACTTTTTAATTCGACTTCACCTACATTAACCACACTGATTGATCGACACCTTTATATTTACCTTTTTCCAAATTTTAAAAATCATTGGATTTTATTATCAAGTTTCGATAATTTTTTTAGACCACTTTACACCTTATTAAATTTTCCCTTTTAAAGATGAACATGTCAAAAATTTAAATTTTGCATTCTTACTTTTATAGAACTCGTTTAACGATATCAGTTTATCACTTTCCATTATTTCAGTAACTTGTTTGATGTTCATAATTTCACTAACGTGTACCACAATCCTCAAGCAAACCAAATCAGACTTATGTGAATTTAGAAAAAGAAACTCGAAAAAAAGAAAGCCATTTTCATCTTTATTTATTCCCGAGTTTTCATTTAATTGGTAATATTTGTAATTTAATTAATTAATTAATTGTAATTTTCCACTTTCCGGTATTTTTGTTACCAAAGAATGTTCACAACTTTTGCATACAAGAATAAACTGCAAATCCATCGTGGTAATAAAAGAATAAAAATGAAACAATTTTAAAAATGTTACAAATATGAGACATAATACAATTAGAACAGGTGCAGTTCATGTAAATAACTGCGTGTTTCAAATGTTACAAAAAAAGATCCCTGGAAAACATGAAATTTTGCAAATTAAACCTAATGATCTATTTTATGAAATACAGTAATGCTATTACAGTTGACCGACAGTACTTCAGTTTTCATTTTTTAAAAGAAAAAAGATTAGAAAAAAAGAAGAAGAGTTAAGGAATTACTGGTTTAACAAACGCAACAATAATGAAAGAAGGTGAGTGTTTCGCAGCGTGTTTACAAAGCCTTGCAACAGAAAAAGTTGTACATTTCTTTTTCTCAAATGCCTTATAGTCGCTTTGAACTTTTCTGTTTTTGGAGGGAAAACTACCTAATCTTGGCCCAGTCTATTCATGACATAGGATTTATACATAATGGTACCTTGGAATACTTTTCCATGACTGTTCGGCACTTTTAAACACGATCTAGTCCAACGTCTAATCCAGAGAGCTGTGAATTGGACATTCGAACACTTGACTTGGCTTCCATGTTGCCCAAACATGAACAACCGGACTTTTTTCTGAGAATCCATGGAGCTGTTGGTGTACGAGACATCTGAGACTTTCACCGAAGACTTGGTCGATTGTATGTCTTTAATAAGTACAATATCAAAGGCACCTTCTTTCAAAGGAAGAAGCCTACTGAAGCCTACCGAAGCTGCTTTGAAACAGACTTGAAGCTTTTCTATGATGCGGATGGATTGATCCATACACAGTTCATATTCATATGTAATAAACAATTCAACTAAGTAGAGTGAATAGATTTTATTTTTTTCTGCCAGAATGACTGGGCAGCGACTGCAGGTTCTATAACAAAACCTTTTTGTCTTGATGTCTATTCCTTCAAAACTTTTTGCCTCACTCTCTCTTGCTGTTGTCTCAAATGTTCATAGTAATTCTCATTTCGGAATGCCAAATATATTTTGAGACTATGTCCAATTGAAAGAAGCTGTCAACAGTTGCTAAAGTATTTCATTTTTATGTTTAAAGTATGTGAAAAAATGATTTGTGCTTGGTCAAAAAACGCTGATTGCGCTTGTCACCCGAAATTATGTCTTTTCGTAATGTTATTTTTTATGAAAGAAATGGAATTTTAAAATCAATTTTCAGTAGGAATATCGCTGTCGTTTTCTGCCATTCTCTCATAACGTTCTGAGAAGAAACACATTTTTAAACAAAAATTACTTGCGAAAGTCATCTAACTCTTGGAGCACCAAAACTACTATATCAACCTTTAATGACCTTTTAAATTCAAATATCAATTAAAATTAATAAATGGCAAGATTATTCATCATGAAGACGGCATTGAAAATTCAAATTATAGGAAAAAGTCTAGAGCAGCTGCTAAAGAATTGGAAAATTTTGACTTTTTCAGTTTTTTTTGCAGGTAAAGTGACACCAAAGAACAAAAAGATAGCTGTCATTGGTGCCGGATTTTTCGGATTGGCGGCTTTGGAAGAGGAAGGTGGCTTCAATCCAGTTTGCTTTGAAAAAACTGACAAACCAGGAGGCACTTGGTTCTATAGAGAAAAACCCGAAGATGGTGTCGGTTCCACAATGCCCTCGACGATCATCAACCACAGCAAAGAACTAGGAGCGCTCAGCACTTTCCCGCCAAAGAAAGAAAGCAACAATTTCATGAGGCACCACGAAATTTATGAGTACATAATGGATTACGCAACTTCGAAAGGTGTTTTGAAATACATCCGATATAAGAAGGAGGTGTTAAAAGTGAAGTGATCTGACGATTACGAAGAGACGGGTAAATGGACAGTAACGGTGAAGAACAGGCTGCCGGGAGGGACATCAACGGATGTATACGATGGAGTCTTGGTTTGCATCGGTCACATCAACAGGCCCAAAATGCTCTCCTATCCAAGTCAAGATTTATTCAAGGGAAAATTATGCACACCTATTGTTTGAAAGAAGTGGCACCTTATAAAGAAAAGACAGTCGTCGTGGTTGGCATGGGATGCTCTGGTTTAGATGCAGCTGTAGAGACTAGCAACATTGCAAGGCAAGTAAGTATAATACAAATAAAAAACATTTATACTCACATGTTTATGTTATAAGGTAAATTTTACGAATCTCGTATTTTGGAGTCTACGTAGAACGTCACAACATGTATCGTACAATGTTTTTTTATTTGAATCTCTCATTTTGTTATATCTACTTCTAATTCGAATTCTTACGACAGATAATTACAATTTCTAGGTAACATTTATCAAATCATGGATCAAATTAAATTTATAACATGTTTTGATGGTAAGGATCGTCTTGTGGTAAGGTCTTGACTTCGGGAAGGAGAGTTTTAGGTTCTAAAGCTGATTCCACCTAAGAACCTCCGTGCATGTGGGTCTGGGACTCGTTAAATCTGAGATCGAAGGTCAAGCATCTTCCCGCTGTTCTGGTGCGAAAGCGTGGCGAGGGCATGTCGGCTCAGGTGTCTTCCTCGTCGCTAGACCACTGTTAAAAAGTAAGAAGTCTGACCAAATATAGCTCTCGAGTTACTTCAAAATAGGACTTAATTATAACTAAACTAAACTATAAAACATATAAACTAATGCAGATTTGAAAACTAAGCTTTATTTTTTACTTAAGTCAGCTATCATGCGTTTTGTTCTTCAATCTTATGAGTTTTTTTCTCTTGGTTTACTTAAAATTAAAATGATTAATTTCTGAAAAATTTATCTATTTTCCGGATATTGTAAAACCATCTGTAATCACTTACAAACGCTTAGTTTTTATAATTTACTTGCACTTACAATGCACAGTTAGGGTCAAAAAACAAAATTTCAAACATCATTCGGAAACTGTTATTCTTGTGTTTAAACAATAGGTATCATTTCTAAAGAAATGCAATTCTCTGAAAGCTCTTACACCTAAGTATGTCGTAAGGGATCTTCTGTATGTTGAAATACTGACTTTCTTTAAAATTTCAAAGGTAGCTATAATCTCACCTTGGTGAAGTTAGACTTGATGTAAAATTTAGCTAAACTATTTCATCGGTAGACTTATGATATGCTATGCATTAATCGCGAGAGCGATATCTTTACTTTGACAGTATGAAGTTACAATCTTGTATAAAAAAGATAATAGATGATTTTTTAAAGTTACATTTTAAAAGCAATTCTAAGCATTTACTTCATATTATCTATTATCTTTCCAATATGGCGTAGAACTACTATCTGAAATTTAATACAAAAATGTAAGTATAGGGTCTAATGTAAGTATATGTCTTTTAAATTGCACGATAACCTTGAATTATTGTGATTTAAATAATTTATTTTCCGTTTAGAAGATAAATTTGTAATGCTACCGATTTATTGCATATTTTTATAATATATACGTAGGAATTCGAAATGTTACAGAACTATTCCATTGGCTTTCTGCCGAAATTCAGCTCTGAGCATTTTGATTAAGGTCTAAAAGAATGTATTTCAATCTAATTTCATAAAATGGGTTCAATGAAAGAGATAATCAGCAACGTTTTCATAGAAAAAAATAAATCAGCATTAAAAGCTATATAAACAAAAACAACTAAACGAATAGTGGTTTATCGTTTCTATTGTTCGTTTTAAAAAGTTTAAACTCAATTGCTGTAAGAGTATGAACAACTTTTATAATGTTTAGAAGTTATTTTCATGATGCAGAAAAAACTATACAGTGGATGGAAATTTACTAGTGAAACTTAGTTGTATGCATAACGTAAAACGAAATCAACATGTTTAACTTATGCCACACCTTAGTTCTAATTCTAACCTAACTATCAATAAATGATACCATCCATCCAAATCTACGCGCAAGAGCTGGGACGCTTAGTAGAATGCCGTGCGTTAATCAGTGGTATATAGTTATGTAGTAACGGTAAACCAAAACCATATCTGCATGCTACACATTCTGAAAGAAAGCCTGGGTGTGAGAAAAATTGCATCGCGATGGATTCCGTTCCAGTTAACCAAAATGCAGACATGATTTAATTCCAAAGATATAGAAGCCACTTCGTGGCATTCACTACGGAACTGCATTAGGGATTCTTAAAGAGACAGACCGGCAACAGAAATGGTAGCGACTTCTTCAGGTATTGTACGGCTTCCACATTACTGGCAACAGGTTGTTCACAAAGGTAGAATCTATAAGGAAGAAATATAGAAGTTTCGAGCAAGTTCCTATATTATATCAGCTGTAATTAGCTACTGTTGTAATTTAATTTACAACGCTTGTACAAATTAAAAGTAATAAACCGTTAATTTTTTTATTTCTAAAATGTTAAGGAGAATTCGAAATAATTCGTAAGATTTATTCGTTGTATATTGTTATAAAACTAACACATTAATTATGAAAAGATATTAAATTTTTCTGTTTTTGACTTTAATTATTTATTTATTAGCCGCCTTCTGTGACCAGCTGTTCGCCGTCAGTATGATTTAAATTGAAGTTCAGACTATGATAGATGTTTAACCAATGTTCTTTTAGTGGCCTTTCAACCTGTTCTGTTCATTTTCCACATAAATGTCCCTAATGAAGTCAAATGACCATGCCATGTAACATCTAATCGCACGTTGTCTTGGCCATCTTCACTTTCTTATTCCTCTTACAAAATATGTCTCTTATTTCAAGATTAAAATGGCGCAACACATTTTATCGCCAACGGCATATTAGCTATTTTAAAAAATGCCGATAAAAAGAATGAAATTATAGCAACCATGATCTTTCAGCCTACTAGATATATTTCTTATTATAAGTAATACCTCAGAGAACTTAATTTACAGATCCCAAAAAATTTATTATGAATAAGAAAGTAAAAATAGTATATTAGAACATTACCTCAGCCTCTTACAATGAAAGAGAAACACGCAATTAAATATTTGCTTAAACAATGGAAACGGTTTGAATTGCTATTAACTTGTAGTACAATTTTTTCTCCGATTTCAATGACCTTTCAAAAATATTTTTGGGCATAATTCACAACAATACATATCATTGTTGGCACGCAATTAGAACCGTTTTTATTATTTAAACAAAAATTTAATTGCGTGTTTCTCTTTCATTGTTGAAAGCTATGATATATAAAAATCTTAATACATTTTGCTTTCATATTTTATTTCATCAAAATTTTTTGGAATCTGTAAACCAAGCTGTCTGAGGTATTAGGTATATGACGAAATATATCCAGTAAGCGGAATGATTATGGCTGCTAAATTTTCATTCTTTTTTCAGTATGTTTTAATTCAGCAAACATGCCGCCAGCCATAAAATGTGTTGTGCCATTTTAATGTTGAAATCAAATGCATATTTTGCAAATGGAATAAGAAAGTGAAGATGGCGCTGAAAATTTGCAATTAGATTTTGCATGACATGTTCAGTTAATTAATTCTATTAAGGATATTTACGTAGACAATAAACAGAACAGATGCTAGGCCACTAAAAGAACATGGATTAAATGTCTTCTACGATCTGCTAAAGTTGTTAAGGGAACCATGAATATAAAACTATGCAAGATACAATTGAAATTATTTTACCGGCGAACAGGCTGGTCGCCGAAGGCGGTTAGTTTAAAATATAATGAAAGTTTCACAAAAGAAAGATTAACAGAGAGCTAAGTGTTGTCTGTTCATAAAGAAATCCGCTTAAGCGAAATACCAGTTGGTACCTCTTTGTTCAAAGACAATTATTTTTTTTAATTTCAGGTATACATAAGCACTCGATCCGGAGCACATGTGATCAATCGTGTTGGACATCGTGGTTTGCCATATGACACACTA
>BGPR01042142.1:0-13375 GCA_013235015.1 Araneus ventricosus | reverse complement strand
CTTCAAGGAAAAATAATAACTATTTTTGATGATACTGATAAAGTGGAAGAATTTAAAAGGAAACTGAAGTATTGGGTAGTGTCAATCAAAACCGGAATCCTGAATTTTTTTCCACTAACAAAAGGATGTGGAGAAGAACGCGAATCAGACATTCCCGCGGATATCATAAACGAGTTTGAAGTCCATGCTTTGCATTTGATTGATGCTTTCAACTCTTTTTTTCCAAACCGATTGCATGAAAACATAAAAGAAAACGTTTGGGTTGTAGAACCATACTCTATATCCAAAACACGATCCGCTCTGACATCACAGAAATATGAATGCTTGCTTGCTTTGACATCAGATACAGCGATAACATCAAGGTTTAAAACTGAGAAATTAATCTCAGATTTATGGTGTAGGCTAAAAGATGAATTAAAAATCCTATCAGATAAAGCGAAACTTATTCTTCTGCTCTTCGCAACAACTTATTTAGTCGAAACAAGATTCTCCGCATACACCTCTACTAAAAAAAATACAGATCACGTCTCAATGCAGAGCAAGATATTCAGTTGCAACTATCCGAAATTCAACCAGATATAATCACATTATGCAAATCAAAACAGCTTCATACTTCTCATTAAATTTTTGAGTAGTGATAAATTAATAGTTCTGGCGCATCGGGTGGCGGATGGACCTCCCGACTCCCCCATCCGATTTGGCTGTCCCTCCCTTCGTCCATCTTCCACCCGGGATCAACCCCTTCTTGGATTAGATAAGGAATTAATTATTTTTTGGACTTTGAAAATTTTTTATAGACTTTGATTTTTTTCACAGATTTGCATTAAACCGTGCAAGATTAGATAACACTTCTCAACTGAAAAGAATATAATCTTATAAAAGAGTTCCTGGTCTATTTGAATGACATCTGTCGAGAAGATTTATAACTAAAGATTTTAATTAGAAAAAAGGTTTTATTTCGCAGGGATTCGAACCCTTAGCATAAATATTTCTTCTACTAAAGTCTGATTTTAGTGACTACAACATTCCTTCTCACACATAGTTGCATCAATTCAATCTTTACTTATCATGCGTGCATTTAAATGAAGCATTTAAATATAAAATAAACATAACAATTTGATACTTACAATCTTAATTTCAATCTTTTCCCTTCTGTTTTTTTCAGAGATTTTGAATTTTCTCGGCTTTTGAACAGAATTTCATCAATTAGAGTTAGACTTTAAATCTCCTCCTATTTTTCGGCATGCTCATTTTTCTATTTATTTATTTATTTTTTCGTTATCGAATAAAGTTTATCATTTGTTTTCAAGAAAAGTAGAGCAAATTAAAACGCCGTCTGTATGGACTCAAACACGCCTCTCGCTGTTGGAACAAGCATTTTGAAGAATTTTTACCAAAACTTGGATTTAAAAGAAGTGAAGCTGATCCATGTTTGTATATCAGAGACGAAGATGAAAAGAAGTTGATAGTTTGTTTGTATGTGGATGATGGATTAGTTGCAGCAACTGATTTACAAGAATCTAAAAAATTCATAGGTGATTTGAATTCAAGATTCAAAATCACAACCAAACAGGCAAATTTTCTTCTAGGTCTTGAAATCCTTCATTTTGAGTACGGAAGTATCAAAATTAATCAACAAACTTATGCTAAGAGAGTTCTTCAAATATTTCACATGGAACATTCTAAACCAGTATCTACTCCCATGCTTAAAGAAAGCACAAATGTAGAAAAAAGTGACGAACAAAGCAGTAAAACAATCCACTTTTAGAGACGCTGTAGCTGCTTTAATGTACTTCATGATAGGCACAAGACCAGATTTAGCCTATTGTGTTGGTGTTCTATCACGTCATTTAGATAACCCTTCTACAGATGACTGGGTGATAGTGAAACGAGTTTTAAGATATGTTACTGGTTCCTATGATAAAGGAATTGTATATAAACATAAATGCAAACTGGGATTATTGGCGTGTTATAGTGATGCAGATTTTAGATTATGCAAAGCATGAGGAAGATCTACTAGTAGTATTGTGATTTTGTACAGTGGTGGTGCCATATCATGGTTAAGCAAAAGGCAGTCAGTGGTTGCAACTTCTACAACAGAAGCTGAAATAATAGCTGCGAATGAGTGTCGCAGAGAAATAATTTGGCTAAAGCGACTGTATTCTAGTGTCACAAAATTAGATGGAACACCAGTGCTTCAAGTTGATAATACAGCAGCAATTAGGTTAGCAGAAACTCAGAATTCCACCGACGTACCAAGCATATCAGCATCAAACATTTTTTAATCAGAGAAAAGGTGTTAGAAAAGGAATTACTGGTGCAGAAAGTATCAACAGAAGACCAGATTGCTGATATGATAACCAAACCTTTGTTTAAACCAAGATTAATGACTCTGTTCCAAAATTGGACTTTTGTAAAAGTTTATATTGAGAACTTTACTAAGCTAATTATATTTTAAATTTAATTTGGGTGTTAATTAAAAATAATCAAGCTCCGTATCTTTCTTGTATTGTGAAATAAACTGAAAAAGGTTTCAGAATTATCTGAATTTGGTATGTATCTTCTGTTTAAATACTTTTTGAAACAATTATTTGGAACTCTTATCATTTCTACTTGAAATCGTGCATCTAAAAAAATTTAAATTGTTAAAAAAGTAGGGAATTTTTTTTTATAACAGACTGTGGCTTTTCATGAGAATATGGAAGAAAAATGAAACTAATTAATAGTTATCAATAATTAACACTAAATATCACATTTTAGCTATTAATATTTTGTCATATTTCATTATTTACTAATAAATCTATTATCATTTCGACCATTATGTCACATTGAATGTTGATTAGAACATAAAAATTGTTTATTAAACAGCAATGCCCAAATTATATTTACTAAGAAGAATCCTTTTTCATTTTCTTTTATACAATAAATCCATTAGTTCTTTCAATACTAAAATAATATTAAATAGTATTTAAAATCATTGAATTCAACGCGTCCTGAATATTAATAAATAAGTTACCATGATTAAAATTATCCAAAATTGTAACATTTTAAAATGTATTCTTACTTACTTGTTAAAATCTATAATTAAGCATGGCTGATATCTTGAGATGTAATCCAAACTATTATTTAAAACTTTTCCATATATTTCTACCATAATGCAATTCTCTGGATAAAACTTGTACCAGATTACTAAGTTCGGAATTTGAAATTCTTACTCATACTTCAAGAAGAATGCAATGAATTACTGAAATCAAAAGACATTAGAATTTTGCAAATCCACTGTTTTTCTTATTGCTGAAACAAAATAAAGTGGTTTCTAGATTGTGCATTGATAAGAAATACTGATTATCAACCACTATATCCTAAAAATTTTAAACTGAAAGTTTCTCTTAGTCAAAGCAGAACTAGAAAAAAAGTAAATTGTAAAACTAAGCTACTAGATTCTAGCTTTATATCACAAGGTTTTGCGAAAAATAATCAGCCACGGAATAGAGCTTAAAAATGAAGTTCGTAATAAACGAAACTAGCCTTATTATAAACTAAGTTCGTCAATCAACTTTAAAATTGTAACTTTTTATTAGCTTTATCAGCTAATTTTTATTAGCTGAAAGCATTTATTGGAACAAAAAATCAAGAAACAATTTGAAAAATACAGACACAACAGCTTGAAAGAAATGTATTAGTATTTGAACTAAATTTTGATGCATACACATAATGAAAATACTCTGAATGTTTTGTGTCTAAGAAGTTAATAATTTGAACTTCCTACATTCTATTGTTAAAAAATAATAAAAATAAAGAAATGACTCCAAAAATAGGAGCTTCAATGAAGATTATGTTTTTATTCTGATGATGCATAATTCTATTTAAATTGCAATAATTGCATATCATTTCGCTTTTTTTAAAGTATACTAGCTGCCCGGCATTGCATGGGCAATCTTGAATAATGGGATATTCCAGAGCGGAGAGAAGTGTGATCACGTGAGGCCTCGGGATCCATATTTTTTCATATGCCCGGCGCCGTTTTTTTCAACAAATTTTGTCACTTACTTTCCAAAACAAACGTAAATATTATTTGAAATCTAGTCTTCTGATTACTTAATTTTCATATGCCCGCCTCCGGTTTATTTTTTCTACAAATATTGTCACTAACTTCCCCCCAAAACGTAAACACCCTTTGAATCCTATATTGTTTAATTAAAATTTTTAAATCCAACCTTTTAATTAACTTATAGTTATTTACCCAGCATTTTTCGGAATCCACATTTTTTCATATGCCCGCCTCTGTTTTTTCCCAACAAATATTGTCACTAAGCTTCCCCAACAAACGTAAATCTGTTTTGAATCCTCTCTTGTTGGATTAAAACTTTCAGTTCTTGCTTTGTTACTACCTTATAACAGTATGGTTTGAATGGAATTTTGAGAATTCTTATGTTTATAAATTAAAACAGGTTAGCATGATATATGTTTTGCAAAATAGATAACACGAAATAAAAAACAAAAACGATAAACGATTTAATAGTGCACCAGACTGATAAATTAAACACCAGAAACATATTTTCGTCTTGCCCGTATTTGAATAATAATGAAAAAAACCGGATAAAAATGAATTAATATTTTCCCCAAGAAACGTAAATGTTCTTGAAACACCATACGAGAAAAAAAGGAAAGAAAAAAAAATGCAGGAAAACGATTTTTCCCGGTGTTATATAAAAACTCCCCGACGCAGAAGCTCCATAAAACATAAAAAAATAAAAACTTTTATACAAACCAGATGTAAGAACAACCGATGTGACAGATAGTTATAGGAGCTGTCGATAGATAGCGGCACAAAATTTCATTCATTTACTTATGTTTTTAATTAATATCTTTTTAACTAATTGTAACTTCAGAATTTCAATGGTTGAAATGGATTCCTTGGATTATTTCCTGTCTTTTGGTACTTTCTGCTTGTTTCAGGATTCAGTGGTTGACAAGACAGCCAGAGATAGATAGATACATACTTCTGTTTACCTTCAGATTTTAATACTAAAGATAATTAAGTTAATTATAGGCCATTGAAGAATTTATTAATAATAACATAATTTCTGGAGAACATTATCTTCTAGTAGTTACAAAAATGGGTTTAAGATCATAACTAGAAAGTGAATCTGTCAAAATTAATAGAAAAGTAGATTTTAGAAACTACTTTAAGCCAAATTAAATAAAGTTTCATTCTGTAATTTAAAACAATGGAAATAATTTGCGACGCAATGAAAATGAACTGCGTTTTATTGCAACAAAAGGAAAGTAATGTTTCCAATTATATTTAAAAATTAATTGTTAAAAATTTATTAAATTCAAAGCAGAATATCTTAATGATAAATTTGAAATCATTAAAAGATTATCGGCACCAGTATGCAAAAACTGAGTTACCGCGATTATTATATATAATGACAGGTAATTATGCAATATAATAATAATTGCAATATTGTTTAATATTGCAATTATTAATTATTAACAATAATATTGTTATTGGTATAATTGCAATGGTGTTTATATATAACTAGAAAATCACCCGTCATAGTTTGACGGGTGCAAATAGCCTCTTCATTCGAGAGATTTCCCTTCAAATTTGACGTGTTTAAATAAATATATATGTCAGAGAAATGTTTAACATTGATTGAAAACAAATAAAATAAACATATGTTTTATGACAGGAAGTATTTTTTATTTACATATTATTTAAATATTTCTTTATTCAAAAACACTTTCGGTAAACAACATTCCGTGTGAAGCATTTTTCGTTGTTTAATAATTTTCCTTGTACTTCAGATGTCTTTGTGTAAATTTTAACGTGATTGAGAATCCTAGACCTTGAAAGTGCAACAAAGAGCTGTCCACGTGAAAAGACAGGCTCATCGAGGTAAATTCCAACATGATCAAATGTTCGCCCCTGCAATTTGTTGATAGACATCGTGTAAGCTGGAATTAACGGGAACTGGCGGCGGTTGAGAATGAATGGTAGATTCACGTCACTGATGGCTAATTTAATTCTTGGCAAGGAAACAACATCACTACGATTGCATTCAGATACAATTTGGCATCGAAACTATATCACGCGCATGATATACCACTGACGTAATTTACTACTTTCTATTGAAAAACGGAAATTAATTTGAAAAATAGGATTAATATAATTTAAAATTTCTCGGGAACTATTGACCATAGCGAGATAAATTTTATATCAATCAATAGAAAATTTTATTTCACTATTTTAGAGCTATTAAATTTTAAATTAGAACTACAATTACTCTTTTAAATTTGAAATTACTGAAATTTAGGTTCTCTAACAATGAAATAATGCTGTTTAACGTCTCACAGTGCTATGCCGCGAGTTTTATTGTTGGTGACGTCAGAGTGTTACCGGAGGATCTGGGCTATTATATTAGAAATAACCGATTAAAGGTCAGGTAATTACCTTATTTAACTCTTATTATTACTAAAATAACACATATAATAAAATGAAATAAAATTGGTTTGTTAAGACGAAGCTAGGGAGATTTTTTAACACTTATTTATAAACATTTTTAAACCCCCATTTTTTTATAATTTGGCATTAAATCTTGTAATTTGAATCAGTGATCTTTAATTAGTTTTATGGTACACAATTCCTACTATTTTATCATACTTTACTTCACCTCCAAATTTAAATAATTAAAAACATGCTCCACGAGATTCCGTGAATTTACGATTTTAACACTCAGACCTAAATTTTAATCATTGAACTATTTGTATTGTTTCAAAACAGTAGAAAGTCCTTCCGATCGATGCTATGTTCTCTTTTCTTTGCGAGTTTAAGTAACGCGAAGTATTAATAAAATTGATAAAAAATGTGACATTATCTTGAACAGTCTTCGCACTGAATACAGGAGATCGTCGTCTTCTTCTGGGTGAACTAGCTCCTACTTGTTCTCTCTGTAAATGCACTATGTCAGTTAAATACAACCTTATTAAAAGTCCTCGTTTTATAATCCAGCGTTCGTAACTTTTTAATTCGACTTCACCTACATTAACCACACTGATTGATCGACACCTTTATATTTACCTTTTTCCAAATTTTAAAAATCATTGGATTTTATTATCAAGTTTCGATAATTTTTTTAGACCACTTTACACCTTATTAAATTTTCCCTTTTAAAGATGAACATGTCAAAAATTTAAATTTTGCATTCTTACTTTTATAGAACTCGTTTAACGATATCAGTTTATCACTTTCCATTATTTCAGTAACTTGTTTGATGTTCATAATTTCACTAACGTGTACCACAATCCTCAAGCAAACCAAATCAGACTTATGTGAATTTAGAAAAAGAAACTCGAAAAAAAGAAAGCCATTTTCATCTTTATTTATTCCCGAGTTTTCATTTAATTGGTAATATTTGTAATTTAATTAATTAATTAATTGTAATTTTCCACTTTCCGGTATTTTTGTTACCAAAGAATGTTCACAACTTTTGCATACAAGAATAAACTGCAAATCCATCGTGGTAATAAAAGAATAAAAATGAAACAATTTTAAAAATGTTACAAATATGAGACATAATACAATTAGAACAGGTGCAGTTCATGTAAATAACTGCGTGTTTCAAATGTTACAAAAAAAGATCCCTGGAAAACATGAAATTTTGCAAATTAAACCTAATGATCTATTTTATGAAATACAGTAATGCTATTACAGTTGACCGACAGTACTTCAGTTTTCATTTTTTAAAAGAAAAAAGATTAGAAAAAAAGAAGAAGAGTTAAGGAATTACTGGTTTAACAAACGCAACAATAATGAAAGAAGGTGAGTGTTTCGCAGCGTGTTTACAAAGCCTTGCAACAGAAAAAGTTGTACATTTCTTTTTCTCAAATGCCTTATAGTCGCTTTGAACTTTTCTGTTTTTGGAGGGAAAACTACCTAATCTTGGCCCAGTCTATTCATGACATAGGATTTATACATAATGGTACCTTGGAATACTTTTCCATGACTGTTCGGCACTTTTAAACACGATCTAGTCCAACGTCTAATCCAGAGAGCTGTGAATTGGACATTCGAACACTTGACTTGGCTTCCATGTTGCCCAAACATGAACAACCGGACTTTTTTCTGAGAATCCATGGAGCTGTTGGTGTACGAGACATCTGAGACTTTCACCGAAGACTTGGTCGATTGTATGTCTTTAATAAGTACAATATCAAAGGCACCTTCTTTCAAAGGAAGAAGCCTACTGAAGCCTACCGAAGCTGCTTTGAAACAGACTTGAAGCTTTTCTATGATGCGGATGGATTGATCCATACACAGTTCATATTCATATGTAATAAACAATTCAACTAAGTAGAGTGAATAGATTTTATTTTTTTCTGCCAGAATGACTGGGCAGCGACTGCAGGTTCTATAACAAAACCTTTTTGTCTTGATGTCTATTCCTTCAAAACTTTTTGCCTCACTCTCTCTTGCTGTTGTCTCAAATGTTCATAGTAATTCTCATTTCGGAATGCCAAATATATTTTGAGACTATGTCCAATTGAAAGAAGCTGTCAACAGTTGCTAAAGTATTTCATTTTTATGTTTAAAGTATGTGAAAAAATGATTTGTGCTTGGTCAAAAAACGCTGATTGCGCTTGTCACCCGAAATTATGTCTTTTCGTAATGTTATTTTTTATGAAAGAAATGGAATTTTAAAATCAATTTTCAGTAGGAATATCGCTGTCGTTTTCTGCCATTCTCTCATAACGTTCTGAGAAGAAACACATTTTTAAACAAAAATTACTTGCGAAAGTCATCTAACTCTTGGAGCACCAAAACTACTATATCAACCTTTAATGACCTTTTAAATTCAAATATCAATTAAAATTAATAAATGGCAAGATTATTCATCATGAAGACGGCATTGAAAATTCAAATTATAGGAAAAAGTCTAGAGCAGCTGCTAAAGAATTGGAAAATTTTGACTTTTTCAGTTTTTTTTGCAGGTAAAGTGACACCAAAGAACAAAAAGATAGCTGTCATTGGTGCCGGATTTTTCGGATTGGCGGCTTTGGAAGAGGAAGGTGGCTTCAATCCAGTTTGCTTTGAAAAAACTGACAAACCAGGAGGCACTTGGTTCTATAGAGAAAAACCCGAAGATGGTGTCGGTTCCACAATGCCCTCGACGATCATCAACCACAGCAAAGAACTAGGAGCGCTCAGCACTTTCCCGCCAAAGAAAGAAAGCAACAATTTCATGAGGCACCACGAAATTTATGAGTACATAATGGATTACGCAACTTCGAAAGGTGTTTTGAAATACATCCGATATAAGAAGGAGGTGTTAAAAGTGAAGTGATCTGACGATTACGAAGAGACGGGTAAATGGACAGTAACGGTGAAGAACAGGCTGCCGGGAGGGACATCAACGGATGTATACGATGGAGTCTTGGTTTGCATCGGTCACATCAACAGGCCCAAAATGCTCTCCTATCCAAGTCAAGATTTATTCAAGGGAAAATTATGCACACCTATTGTTTGAAAGAAGTGGCACCTTATAAAGAAAAGACAGTCGTCGTGGTTGGCATGGGATGCTCTGGTTTAGATGCAGCTGTAGAGACTAGCAACATTGCAAGGCAAGTAAGTATAATACAAATAAAAAACATTTATACTCACATGTTTATGTTATAAGGTAAATTTTACGAATCTCGTATTTTGGAGTCTACGTAGAACGTCACAACATGTATCGTACAATGTTTTTTTATTTGAATCTCTCATTTTGTTATATCTACTTCTAATTCGAATTCTTACGACAGATAATTACAATTTCTAGGTAACATTTATCAAATCATGGATCAAATTAAATTTATAACATGTTTTGATGGTAAGGATCGTCTTGTGGTAAGGTCTTGACTTCGGGAAGGAGAGTTTTAGGTTCTAAAGCTGATTCCACCTAAGAACCTCCGTGCATGTGGGTCTGGGACTCGTTAAATCTGAGATCGAAGGTCAAGCATCTTCCCGCTGTTCTGGTGCGAAAGCGTGGCGAGGGCATGTCGGCTCAGGTGTCTTCCTCGTCGCTAGACCACTGTTAAAAAGTAAGAAGTCTGACCAAATATAGCTCTCGAGTTACTTCAAAATAGGACTTAATTATAACTAAACTAAACTATAAAACATATAAACTAATGCAGATTTGAAAACTAAGCTTTATTTTTTACTTAAGTCAGCTATCATGCGTTTTGTTCTTCAATCTTATGAGTTTTTTTCTCTTGGTTTACTTAAAATTAAAATGATTAATTTCTGAAAAATTTATCTATTTTCCGGATATTGTAAAACCATCTGTAATCACTTACAAACGCTTAGTTTTTATAATTTACTTGCACTTACAATGCACAGTTAGGGTCAAAAAACAAAATTTCAAACATCATTCGGAAACTGTTATTCTTGTGTTTAAACAATAGGTATCATTTCTAAAGAAATGCAATTCTCTGAAAGCTCTTACACCTAAGTATGTCGTAAGGGATCTTCTGTATGTTGAAATACTGACTTTCTTTAAAATTTCAAAGGTAGCTATAATCTCACCTTGGTGAAGTTAGACTTGATGTAAAATTTAGCTAAACTATTTCATCGGTAGACTTATGATATGCTATGCATTAATCGCGAGAGCGATATCTTTACTTTGACAGTATGAAGTTACAATCTTGTATAAAAAAGATAATAGATGATTTTTTAAAGTTACATTTTAAAAGCAATTCTAAGCATTTACTTCATATTATCTATTATCTTTCCAATATGGCGTAGAACTACTATCTGAAATTTAATACAAAAATGTAAGTATAGGGTCTAATGTAAGTATATGTCTTTTAAATTGCACGATAACCTTGAATTATTGTGATTTAAATAATTTATTTTCCGTTTAGAAGATAAATTTGTAATGCTACCGATTTATTGCATATTTTTATAATATATACGTAGGAATTCGAAATGTTACAGAACTATTCCATTGGCTTTCTGCCGAAATTCAGCTCTGAGCATTTTGATTAAGGTCTAAAAGAATGTATTTCAATCTAATTTCATAAAATGGGTTCAATGAAAGAGATAATCAGCAACGTTTTCATAGAAAAAAATAAATCAGCATTAAAAGCTATATAAACAAAAACAACTAAACGAATAGTGGTTTATCGTTTCTATTGTTCGTTTTAAAAAGTTTAAACTCAATTGCTGTAAGAGTATGAACAACTTTTATAATGTTTAGAAGTTATTTTCATGATGCAGAAAAAACTATACAGTGGATGGAAATTTACTAGTGAAACTTAGTTGTATGCATAACGTAAAACGAAATCAACATGTTTAACTTATGCCACACCTTAGTTCTAATTCTAACCTAACTATCAATAAATGATACCATCCATCCAAATCTACGCGCAAGAGCTGGGACGCTTAGTAGAATGCCGTGCGTTAATCAGTGGTATATAGTTATGTAGTAACGGTAAACCAAAACCATATCTGCATGCTACACATTCTGAAAGAAAGCCTGGGTGTGAGAAAAATTGCATCGCGATGGATTCCGTTCCAGTTAACCAAAATGCAGACATGATTTAATTCCAAAGATATAGAAGCCACTTCGTGGCATTCACTACGGAACTGCATTAGGGATTCTTAAAGAGACAGACCGGCAACAGAAATGGTAGCGACTTCTTCAGGTATTGTACGGCTTCCACATTACTGGCAACAGGTTGTTCACAAAGGTAGAATCTATAAGGAAGAAATATAGAAGTTTCGAGCAAGTTCCTATATTATATCAGCTGTAATTAGCTACTGTTGTAATTTAATTTACAACGCTTGTACAAATTAAAAGTAATAAACCGTTAATTTTTTTATTTCTAAAATGTTAAGGAGAATTCGAAATAATTCGTAAGATTTATTCGTTGTATATTGTTATAAAACTAACACATTAATTATGAAAAGATATTAAATTTTTCTGTTTTTGACTTTAATTATTTATTTATTAGCCGCCTTCTGTGACCAGCTGTTCGCCGTCAGTATGATTTAAATTGAAGTTCAGACTATGATAGATGTTTAACCAATGTTCTTTTAGTGGCCTTTCAACCTGTTCTGTTCATTTTCCACATAAATGTCCCTAATGAAGTCAAATGACCATGCCATGTAACATCTAATCGCACGTTGTCTTGGCCATCTTCACTTTCTTATTCCTCTTACAAAATATGTCTCTTATTTCAAGATTAAAATGGCGCAACACATTTTATCGCCAACGGCATATTAGCTATTTTAAAAAATGCCGATAAAAAGAATGAAATTATAGCAACCATGATCTTTCAGCCTACTAGATATATTTCTTATTATAAGTAATACCTCAGAGAACTTAATTTACAGATCCCAAAAAATTTATTATGAATAAGAAAGTAAAAATAGTATATTAGAACATTACCTCAGCCTCTTACAATGAAAGAGAAACACGCAATTAAATATTTGCTTAAACAATGGAAACGGTTTGAATTGCTATTAACTTGTAGTACAATTTTTTCTCCGATTTCAATGACCTTTCAAAAATATTTTTGGGCATAATTCACAACAATACATATCATTGTTGGCACGCAATTAGAACCGTTTTTATTATTTAAACAAAAATTTAATTGCGTGTTTCTCTTTCATTGTTGAAAGCTATGATATATAAAAATCTTAATACATTTTGCTTTCATATTTTATTTCATCAAAATTTTTTGGAATCTGTAAACCAAGCTGTCTGAGGTATTAGGTATATGACGAAATATATCCAGTAAGCGGAATGATTATGGCTGCTAAATTTTCATTCTTTTTTCAGTATGTTTTAATTCAGCAAACATGCCGCCAGCCATAAAATGTGTTGTGCCATTTTAATGTTGAAATCAAATGCATATTTTGCAAATGGAATAAGAAAGTGAAGATGGCGCTGAAAATTTGCAATTAGATTTTGCATGACATGTTCAGTTAATTAATTCTATTAAGGATATTTACGTAGACAATAAACAGAACAGATGCTAGGCCACTAAAAGAACATGGATTAAATGTCTTCTACGATCTGCTAAAGTTGTTAAGGGAACCATGAATATAAAACTATGCAAGATACAATTGAAATTATTTTACCGGCGAACAGGCTGGTCGCCGAAGGCGGTTAGTTTAAAATATAATGAAAGTTTCACAAAAGAAAGATTAACAGAGAGCTAAGTGTTGTCTGTTCATAAAGAAATCCGCTTAAGCGAAATACCAGTTGGTACCTCTTTGTTCAAAGACAATTATTTTTTTTAATTTCAGGTATACATAAGCACTCGATCCGGAGCACATGTGATCAATCGTGTTGGACATCGTGGTTTGCCATATGACACACTA
>BGPR01042141.1:0-13377 GCA_013235015.1 Araneus ventricosus | reverse complement strand
ATTAATAAATGCTTCTTTCTGATGTAATTGTAAAATGACTTTTTTATTCCTCATTCGAGATATTGTAATTTTCCTCTTCACAAGCGAATATTTTCTAAAAATGCATTTAACAGAAATGCGTTCTCAACTCGTTCAATAGACATCAACTATTGATTTGTATTTATTGCTTTTAATTAATTAATTTCATTTCTGCTTAAAAAACCATTTAGTGATAAACTAGCAAGTTGTCCCTAGAAGCGATATAAAAATCTTACAAATATAAACTACTTCTCAGAAACTGTCAGAAAACAATACCCCATTTTTTAAACTATAGGATACTACGATATTTATGTATTATTTAAACATTTTAAATATATGTCACATTTCCTTCATAAGCAAGTAAATAGCGAGATAAAATTATTCTGGCATTTGCCAAACACCTTTACTTACATTTTATAGAAAATACCAAGCCTGTAGCCTCTTGCATTCGTTCAGAATCCTTTATTTTATCTGATTTTCATCAATTAATGTTATTTCTTTTTTGCAGACGATTTTTAGTCGCAAATAAATGCACGAATTCACATAAATCCTGCCTATATATGTTTAATTTCGAAAACAATTTGGGTTCTTATAAGACAATTCCAAGAACCTCATTATTCTATCTCAAATAAAATTCTTCGATAGAATACTGCATAAAAATGTGCTTATGATTGTTTAGTTAACTTCAAATAAAGCCTGGTTGTAGTCTCGTAATATTTGTTTTACTTAGATATGGTTCTAGACTGTCGTAGAATATTAAAATTTATAACCAGTTTGGTTTTGACAGTTTCGAATTAATTCTGCGTAAAGTAATTTAATTTCATGACAAGAAAAGTAATTTGCGAAGACTGCTGAAAAAGGGATTTTACTACCAAATTGTGAAGCCTTCCACAGTGAATATTGAATCTGACTGCTTTTATTTGTCACTGTAAATGCGATGGAGAAGTATTCATTCCTTCTGTTAAAGATATTACGAATTTGCTGTCTTATTAATACCACTGAAATCGTTTATTTAATAGGAAATAAGTCGACTTCCTTTAGAAAATCAATAGGACTCTTCTAATGAGGAATTTCAATATGAATATATGTATTTTTTCATCTGAATTAATCATCCATTTTTAATTTTAAATTATATGTATACAGTATTACGTATGATTGTTGTAGATAATCAGATATCAGTTTAAAATTTTGTAATAATCTATGAATAAGCTTTAATTCAGAAATTTTCATTCAAGAATTCATGGTTAGGGATGAAATTTCAAAAGGATATCTGGTAGATGAAAAGGAAACACTAATGAAAGATATGAAACATTATAAACACGCTGAGTAGAAGAAAAAATCTTACACAAAACTTGTAACTTGCATATAACTTGTTTCACATAGATTCTGACATATTTGTAGATTATAAAAATGCTAATAGAAGTCGATCGACAGTTTGATGTTAAGACACCTTAATAAATTGCATTCCTTTAGTTCGTTCTATTTTTGAGCTACCGTGTTCACATGCAAAATTCAAAAAAATATCTTTTTTGGACTCGGGGAGATCTAAAACGTGGAGATTCATTAAAATTTAGAGGTCGAAATTTGTCGATTACAAATTTCAAAAGTATATATGTTAGATGAAAAGAATACACTAATGAAAGATATGAAACATTATAAACAATCTGAGTAAAGGAGAAAATCTTACACATAACTTGTAATTTACATATAACTTACATTCTACATTACATATAACTTACATACATTCTCTTTCCATACTTCGTATACGAGAAAATAGAAAAAAGAATTAAACACTTGCTGCTTTAGAAATCTAGTGAGAATATTTTGTGATTTTTTCTAGCTTAAATAAAACAGTATTCTGAAACTTTTTGATCCATTCTCGTTGAATTCAAATTAACTTCTCGCTAAATTAAGAATCCACAAGCAACATACGATACATATACATATATTAAAATATCGGTTAATCCTTTAAGTTGGGTAAAACTGATACCTAAGGTTTGAGGGCCTGTTGGAGCTAAACTATTCGATATAAGGCTTCTCAAATTTTACTAAAATATTCTTTATTTAACAGAGTTTAATATATCTTTCAGGAAAAGTCACAGTTTCACTACTTTCTTTACTATTGATTATTTTGTAGAAAAAGTCAAAGTATCCCTTTTTACCCCACTAGTGGGGTAAAATGGGATACACATGTTAACTCCATGGGAAGTTAGGGAAAACTAGATTTTGAGTGGAAAAGTAGCATATTTTTAATTTTATGTGACAATTTAAGAATAAATCAATTTTCTAAGATTTAACAATAGTTATAATAGTTGACAATTTAAGAAAAAAGACGACTTTTTAAAAATGTAACAATAATTACAATATTTGACAAGTTAAGAATAAAGGCAGTTTTTTTAAAGATTTATCTCTAGTTACAACAGTTAACAATTTAAGAATAATGACAATGTTTTAAGATTTAAAAATAGGTACCTTTGACAATTTAATAACAAAGGGAATTAGTTTAAGAATAGTAATAAT
Organism: Araneus ventricosus; assembly: GCA_013235015.1. Taxonomy (NCBI): domain Eukaryota; kingdom Metazoa; phylum Arthropoda; class Arachnida; order Araneae; family Araneidae; genus Araneus; species Araneus ventricosus. The sequence continues at coordinate 10,839 of BGPR01042141.1, read as the reverse complement.
TCACATAACATAGTTGTCTTTATTCTCCGCTCCATATGCTGCATATGTAGTGGACTCATTTAGGGTTTTTTTATGAGACGGTTTTGCAGTATTGGTTCTTCATACTCTTCTCTTTTTGATTGTTTTGTTTTGAGGTTTACTTTTTCTGTTTTTTGAGTCACCACAAAACAATTTTCTCTTCTTTAATAGCATTTTTTTCGTTTCCTCTTTTCTTCTAACTGTTGGAAATGCTTTCTATCAGATCATTTGACGCTAAGGTCAAATAGGAATGTCCATCACAAACTATCAACAATCTCACAACCTAAAAAAATCCTCTTCGGTCAGGTATCCGTAGCTTCCCCTAGTATTTCGTTTACCCCACAAGAAATATCAGGTTTTACCCCTAGTGCAGAGGTCATAAGAAACGAAATAGAACAGCGCAAATATTGGAGTAAATTCTTATTCTTTGATAGGGTATAAATCCTTAGTAAACGTATAATAAGTTGGACTAAAAATGGTTTTTGAAAGTGTAATGATTTTGAAGTAAGGATGGTTTAAAATCATATGAACATTGGTTTGGTTTGGTTTTGTGGGGTTAAACCCCACAAATGGCTTAAGAGCCATTTCTGGCTAAACTGAGCCAGTCAAATGGTAAATGTCAGTATACTAGTAGAAAAAAGCTAAAACATGATAAGAAGTAGATGGAAAAAAATTTACAATTTCCGCAAAATGCAACACAATCAAATATCAAAGTTAAAAGCTTCAGATGTTTGTAAAAAAGCCAATGGTCTTCAAAAAGTTAAAAATGTTTGGATGGTGTTTTTCACCCACCAAGTCTTGTAAGGTTAGAGATGATGAATGGAAATAATGAATACGGTGAGATTTAAAAGATGGATATTCGACTAAAATGTGATGAACAGTAAAATTCTGATGACATATGGGACACACTGGTACCCTTTCGCCAAAAATGAGGTGCTTGTGTGTGAAGCGAGTATGCCCTATACGGAGGCGAGTCAATTTGACATCCAACTCTCGCATAGGAAGGGCAGGCCACAAAGCAATTGACGGTTTGACGGAATACAGTTTGTTATTAGTTAAAAGATTCCATTTCTGCTGCCAAACAGAAAGGAGGTGATAAACTAAAAACTTTTTAATATCGCCGTAAGGAAGTGCTCTTGGAAGAAAATCAGAGGCAAATCTTGCATTAATATCCGCTGTTTCATCACCAGAAATGCCCACATGACTCGGAACCCAACAGAAAATAATAGAAAAACCGTCTTTACGAAGAAAATGTAAAATAGATAAAATTTTTAAAACAACAGGATGCATTTGAATGTCATAATGAGAAAGAGTTTCCAAAGCACTCATGCTATCAGTATAAATAAGAAATTTACGCTGATTATAAGGCCAAATTTCCTGGAGAGCACAGAAAATTGCCACTAACTCAGCAGTGAAAACAGAACAATTATGCAGACGGTAGCTCAGTGTATCAGATGAAAAACTACACCACAACCAACATGTCCATCTGATTTCGATCCATCTGTAAAAATTGGTACGCAAGAGGAATACTGATAGCGATGGTGGCGAAAAAGTTGTTGAAAAGTAATCGGAGCAGTTGAGGATTTATCAAATCCTGAAAATGGGTTCAAAAATGAAAATTGTGGAATATCCCAGTGTGGAAAAGTAAAGAAATCAAAGAACTGAACGGAAACATTAACATATGAACATTGGAGAGGTGACGTCATAAAACACATAAACCTTCACAGACGAAGTGAATTTAAGAACAACAAAATGGAAATTATGCCCATTCTTTTTTCTTCACTAGTCGATAATAATTCAGTATTTGTCCACTAGAAAGTAGAATTAATAACGCCAAAATCAAAGTATCCCGTTCTATCCTACTCTCCCCATCTCAATTGTAATTATTCACATAAAACCGCTTGAATGAGATAGAAAAGAAGCATCATCTATGGTTTCTGAAAATTGTAGGAAAAAAAACTCTGTCAGGCTCACATAAATCCTAGTTAATTTCAGGTTCTTAAATAGAATTTCATTAACTTGAATTCCGTTTCTCTAAAAGAGAGTTAATTGGTAAATTTTGTTAGTTTTTGCCGAAAAAAGGCATCGAAGCGCAGGCTGCTTATACATTTTCCTAATGACAAAAAGTATTCACCGTAAAAAACCGTAATTACTTAAACATTAAACAGCTGATTAAACAAAGTAATTACATAACAAAAACTGTGAAAGTACAGACGTTTAGAAACAAAGACTTTGCATCTTTATTTTTATTGGAAACACTAAAACTTTTTTCTCTCGTTATTCAGAAAAAAAAAATTGTTTTTTGCTACTCAACTACTTTTGTTTGAAATATAGTACAAAAAATGAAGAATAACGATTAAATAAATACTTATTTAGTAAAATTATTTGTGTCTGAATTGTGCAAATATTTCATTGCATGAATACTAAAAATAACTAAAATGGACTCAACTGCAAGATAACTTTTTGTTCTTTCCGCTTTCCTTTCTGAATGGAGATTCTTAAATTCTAAACTACATTTTTAGTGTTTTTGTACTTGTACATACATGAGCAAAAGTTAAATAAGGACTTCTAAGTTCATAAAACTTAGAAGTTTATAGGAATATTTCATTGCGTGAATACTAAATATATCTGAAATGAACTCAACTGCAAGATAAATTTTTGTTCTTTCCGCTTTCTTTTCTGAATGGAGATTCTTAAATTGTAAACTACATTCTTAGTGTTTTTGTACTTGTACATACATAAACAAAAGTTATACTATTCATAAAACTTAGAAGTTTATAGGAATATTTCATTGAGTGAATACTAAAAATATCTCAAATGGACTCAACTGAAAGATATATTTTGTTCTTTCCGCTTTCTTTTCTGAATGGAGATTCTTAAATTCTAAACTACATTTTTAGTGTTTTTGTACTTGTACATACATAAACAAAGTTATACTATTCATAAAACATAGAAGTTTATAAGAATCATTTTATACAAATTTGCTATTTTAATGGACTCAGAATTATAGAAAATTTAATAAAACAATTTTTGAAAACACACTTTTATGAAAATACTAAGAAGATATTTTATTTTAATTATTTTCTACTTTTTAGTTTTCATTTTATAATCCTTACTTATAAATATTTCAGAAAAATTGAAATCCATTTTTCTCAATTTCACTACCAGATGGAGCCACGTGTATGGAATCAAAATATAATTAATTAATTAAATTGTAATTAAGTTCTGAAAGTAAAAAAAGGGGAGCATTGTCATCGATAACCCACATGTGGACAACATTTAAAAGTTCTAGTACATTATGAAGTGGGTAAAAAATCAATTGCAAAATTCCATCATTACAAACATGAAACAAATGTAGTTAAATAAAAGTGCCTAAAACTTTCTTCACAGAGTTTTGGACAAGGAAATTATCTCTAAAAGTTAAAGTCGTGTAACAGTTCCAGAAGTGCAAAGATTTAATCATGCAGAGCCAAAACAGATACCCAGTTTAAAGGTAATTTGAACAAAGGTAATTACTTTAGGGCTAAGGATTTGTTCTCTGGAGACTGTAAATTAGTTTAATGGGAAAGGTTTGGTTTAAAAGGACCGCCAGAGATAAATATTCAGACCGCAATAAAACCTGAAAGTTAGCTTGATAATAAATGTTGCAGGTTTAACTTGTATATCAGTAAAGTTGCAATCATTAAACTTTCAGAGGTTCAAGACTTTTGTTCAAAAGGTATAGTAAACTAACTGAGGTATTCTTACTTCAACTTTCTCTAAGAGTTCAACAATATTACGCGTTTCACTTTAGCTTCTTCGTATGGACGAGTTTTCTGTTTTATTTATTTGAATCAAAATAGGACTTCCGCCATAAAAATCGACTTCCGGTGTCAATGGAAATCATCGAAATGTCAACACTCTGTCTGAAAATGTTAATTAATGTTCAAAATAAAGTTTTCTAAAGTTATGCCTTAAGGATACTTTGAAACATTAAATTTCATGTCCCTATTGCTGTAGCTCTCAATGTTTACTTAAAATAAGAGACTAATTTTATGAAAAGGCTGCCATAATTGTTCGTTATCGCTCTTTTTGCGACTTCTAAAGCTTGTTTGGCGGTTAAATTTTTACCCATACGATTTAGATAATCATTGATGATTAAAGTTTTAACTATATGATTTAGATAATTATAATCTTTCCATTTTTAGTTTAGATGTTTCGAGAGCATTTTTTAACCGATTTAAATAATAAAAATTACACAAACTCAAGGAACACAAAATTCAACGTTTTGCGTACTAAAGAAAGAACTGATTCGAACTTGAAGCTTAATATAGTATCTAAATGGAATTGTCGATTGCTTAAATCGGAGGGTTACTGGAAAATGGTTTGTGAATCCAAAATAAATAAACCAGAAAACTCGTTCATAGTGCGACATTTATAATAATTTTAAACAAACATTTCATATAATTAATATCCATTATAAGTTCTATTTAGTTTGAATTAAGATATTTACATTGGTACGAAGATGTAATGCCGGTTTCCTGCCTCTCTTGTCTTATAGTTGGGGAGGGAGTTTTACAGGGGTAGGCATGGAGTAACGGGCAGCGGCAATTCCCGTTCCCCTGACCTTGGCGACGAACTTGGAGACCATTTTGGCAAGTTAGCGAAAAATTTGCCGACCTTGGCGGCAAATAAATGATTCCAGAAAATGCGACCCTTTTCTCATTTCTTCTATTAGGAAAGGAAATACGCTCGAATGTATGAGAAAACTCCATGTGACGTCACGGCCTGTCCGGGAGAATATATAAGGGCCGCACTTGGATCAGAGAAGTGTTGTTGATCCACTGAAACTACTTTGGAGTTTCGTCTGCAGTGCGAGCTAGGAAGCCGGTGAGATGAGCGCTATTGAAAGTGCTGTTATTGTCGTTATCAGTGATTTGCTGACTGTTTGTGTTGCTAAATCTCAAAGTGCTGAACTGTTATTACCTGTGAATTGCTGTCTGTTTGCATTGATAATCTGTGCAAGATCTATTGTTTCCTATTACCTGTGCTACGTGTTTTCCTTCACATTTGTGAATAAACCTTCATCCTCCATTATCCTGCGTGTTGGACTGTTTACACAATGCACCCACATAAAGATTTTCGTAACAATATACATAAAACTCTAAGATACGTGGCACAGAAAAGAAGTTAATTTATCTTTTTCCGATGGCAACGATAAGTTTATTTGAAAAAAAACCCTGTAGCCTCCTTTATGTTAGACATAACATTATTTAAAAGAGAATGAAGCAGACGGGCTTTGGTGAGCCAGAGATTTTTTTTTTGTCTTGGCGAATTTTCTTGGAGCGCTGAATCGCCACCTTGGCCCAACTTCTTTCTTGACGATAGTTGAAGCGTGCTGTATTTTTGGCTAGCTGAAGCGTCAGGAGCCAGAATGCGCCATTTTGGCCGAAAATGCATGGTATGCATATAACGGAGTGCTGGCTAACTAAAGCGTCAGGAGCCAGAATGCGCCATTTTGGCCGAAAATGCATGGTATTCATATAACGGAGTGCTGGCTAACTGAAGCGTCAGGAGCCAGAATGCTCCATTTTGGCCGAAAATGCATGGTATGCATATAACGGAGTGCTGGCTAACTGAAGCGTCAGGAGCCAGAATGCACCATTTTGGCCGAAAATGCATGGTATGCATATAACGGAGTGCTGGCTAACTGAAGCGTCAGGAGCCAGAATGCGCCATTTTGGCCGAAAATGCATGGTATGCATATAACGGAGTGCTGGATAGCTGAAGCGTCAGGAGCCAGAATGAACCAGTTTGGTAGAAAATGCATGATATGCGTAGAACGGAAAGCAGCTCTCGGAATCAGCTAGTTTATAATATAATTTTAAAATATAATGATGCCATAAATCTATTTTCTGCAATAAATATAAATCAATAATAGGCACGTGCATATATAAAAAAGTGATGTTGAAATATAATATCAACGTCATAGTTGTTTTGTTTTGTGAATGTATCCCGGCAAAAGAAAAAAATTTTTTTAGGAATTTGATGTAGTTAACAGAAGAATTTCTTTTTCTCTTTTATTGTTGGAAGTAGATTGAAAATAACATTTTCATGTTAAAAAAATTCCTGTTTGTCGTGCAAGTTAAGAATAAATGTGCTGTTTGGAAGGAAAGTCTCATCCCAATCAATCTAATGTTTGAAACAGAGTAGAATAGTAAAGATAAAATGAGTACGTTTTTTGAACTTTTTCTTAGGCACAAAATTTGATACAGATCTACAATTTTGGTGTGATGACAACATAGAAGTTCATTTATCTAGTTCGCTGCATTTTGCAGCTGTCATTTTCACAAACACGCAGACAGATAGACAGTCTACCCTCCACTCAATTGGGTTCAAAATTTAACACTGGTCAACAGTTGAGTGCACGAATCAACTTTCAGCATGGTTTCTCACTTTAGATATATTATCTTCCAGTCTTGAAGCAACAAGAGAGTTATTTGGGGACGGACCTCGTAATTTTGAACCTCGGTCAGATGAAGAGGATGACACCTGAGCTGGCACCCCCTCTCAAAATTTCCCCACCACATCAGCGCTCTTCCCCAACCACACTAAACTCTATGGGTGAGTCGGTGAACGTGTGTTGTGGGAACCACACCAAGGAGAGTACGTTTGGCGCCCTGCGTATGGTTTAACATAAAACAGGCCTACATGCGAGGTGGATCTTCAGTTGCATCGGATTTCGAACATGGAACCCCTCTGGCCTCGAATAAGCCTATATCAATATGTCGATAATTTCCGCACAAAATTCTCTAGAAAGCCATTTATTTCCTTTAGTCTAAAATGCCTCGCACTTCCACTAACAATCATATCGTCAAAATTAAAACTGATGTTTAACCATTTTGGGCCACTGTGTTGCCTTAATCGACAGACCAAAGCGAGGCTCCGTTTCAACGCGACCGTTCGACATTTCGTCTGTTTGTTTGTAAATCTGTTTGCTACACAATCCTGACGAAACATCTAGTTCGATTTTTTTCAAATTCGGCATGAATGTTCCTCGGAGTCATTAAAAATAACGCACGTGTAAGGACTTACATTACTTTCTTACAGATTGTACGTAAAAATAAATATTGCAAATGAAATTAAAGCGTCAAGAGTCTTTACACTGGTACATTAAATACATTCACATTTTAAAATGTCATATGTATATAAAGTATTGAAATTAAAAAATATTTTAGAAAATTAAATTATATTACATATTATAAATTATATTAAGTTAATGGCATCATCTGCAGCATGGTTGTTAAAATGAACAACTGTTCTTTACAGTAATGAAGATATATATATGACGTCATCATTAAGTTAATAATTGCAAATCTGCAAAGTCCTTGAAATAACCATTAGTCATTAGTCTATAATTTCGATTAAGCCAAAATATCAATTAATTATATCACAACGGGGCAATCGTGTCGTTAGTTTATACTTTATATTTAATGGAGATTTTTGAGCAAGAGCATTTTAAAGATTCGGAAAATTAATGGGAACTACTAAATTTTAGAATAATCTGATAATTATAACATTAAGCATGAAAATATATAATGCTGCAATATTTAATATGCTGCCAGAATAGTTTACACATACATTTCAAAACTTTTAAAGCAAAATTTATGCTCCAAAATATCTCAAGTTTAGTAAATTCATATATGGTAGACTAATTATTAAAATGTCTAAATTTTATTTTCTGTACATCTTTAAATTTGGTGTGATTAATGCATCATTTACGAAAATTGGTATTTTATAAAAGATACTTGTGAGAAATATGTCAAGTTTCTAATATATCATATTTCTTTTTACACCAGCTGTTACAGACAGCTCTTTATAATGCAAAGATTCTACTTTGGAATTTTATTCGGAAAGTTTAATTTATTTGTCCTTTATATCTTTACTAGAAAATCACCCGTCATTGTATGACGGGTGCAAATTGCCCTTTCATTCGAGAGATTTACCGTCAAATTTGACGTGTTTAAATAGATTTATATGGGAGAGAAAAGTTTAACATTGATTGAAAACAAATAAAGTAAAGATATGTTTTATGACAGGAAATATTTATTTTATTAACATACTATTTACGTATTTCTTTATTCAAAAAACCTTTTGTTAAACAACATTCCGTGTGAAGTATTTTTCGTTGTTTAACAATTTTATTATAATTCAATAACCATGAAATTCTCAGCTTGGCAAACGTAAGTCAAAAGTGCAAATTTCAAAGGAATTCTTTTTCGAAATTATAATAAAAAAAGCACTTCCCTACTTGTCAAACGTTGCCAAAAATATTATCAAGTTATATCATCACGATTGCAATAATAATCAAATGCATTGTGGCGTCCAAACTATATCACGCGCATGATATACTGATGTAATTTATTACTTTCTATTAGAAAACGGAAATTGATTTGAAATATATGATTAATATAATTTAAAATTTCTCGGGAACTATTGATCATAGCGAGATAAATTTTATATCAATCGATAGTAAATTGTATTTCACTATTTTAGAGCTATTAAATTTGAAATTAGAACGACAATTACTCTTTTAAATTTAAAATTACTGAAATTTAGGTTCTATAACAATGAAATAATGCTGTTTAACATCTCTCAGTGTCATGGCGCGAATTTAATTGCTGGTGACGTCAGAGCGTTACCGGATCAGTGAGAGACAGATCTGGGAATTATATTAGTAATTCCGTTTCAGAAGGTGGCCACTTAAATGGTTGCAATGTTTGGCGAGTCAGTGGCAAGTTTGGCACAAATAAAATATTTCAGTAATTTTTGCAAGACATTTAATTGTAATTTTGTATATACTGATAAAAACAGAGATTTCTGTAAAAAATCGCATTCGAAAAAAATTGTTAAACCTTTAAAGATTGCTCTGAAGAGCAGATCTTTGAAATCTTTTTCGGTGGGGGAGAGGCCTAATTTTAACAGAACTTTTAGTGATATATATTGCAATAACATTTGAAAATGCTTTTTCTTATTTAGTAAAAATATTATATCTTCTTCTTCTTTCTAATCCTTCTGATCTGAATCAGATCAAATCCATGAGGTCGTTCGCCTTCACCATCTCCAACAAGAAATCCGGTCGCTTAAGAAGGTCATCGCAACACAGTCAAGTAGATGTTGCGGAGTGGCCTCAATAATGTTGCTCTTTGTGCATTGAACTTCTTATCACCACGAGAGAATCTGAGAGTTTTTGAGTGACCGGAAGGTAAGCGAGTCAAAGCTGTTTGTCCTTTCCTATCCCCTTAAAATATATAGCAGCACCGGGGCCTTCACTACGATACCATGAATGAGCTGGTGGATGCCTCCAAGAAATGTTAACAAAGGTCTTTGTTCTTGAGTATAACTCAAGGTAGGTCAAGGGTTCCACATAGGCCCGAGGCATGGTATTACCTTCTTTAGCAATACTATCGGCAATATCGTCTTATTTTAAATTTACATGTGATGGTGTCCATTGTAGATGAACAACACAAGAATTGAACAGGTTCTTGAGTTTGTTAAAGATATCCATTCCGAAAATATTATATTGAGGAGGTATTGATTTTCTATGAGAACTTTTATACTATATTTTATACAAAACATATCCAATATATATTTAGTTTTTATCAAAAAATCCCTAAAAGGCCATTTATTTCCTTTTATCGAAAATGCCTCGAATATTTTCTAACAATCCAATCGTATTGATTTGAGTAATTCTTCATCTTGACGCCATAATCGCAATGTTGCATTGTGGTCTGAGGTTCTCTTTATTACAACAAATAAAAGGTCTTTATGTTCGGTCTAGTGGGAGACTTTATGGCAGACGGTCAGTTAACTAATGGTTTAATACATGACACTAAGCGATTGACAGAACTGAACTTGCTACAAAAATTGATTTATCTACTTATGATTTATTATAAGAGAAGATATAGGATTCAGCGAATTTCCTGGAACTGTAGTCCATACTTCTAACAAATATAGAATTGTTTGGCGATCTTTCATTTTCACTAAAATATGTGAGTTTCTGCATGACATGTAACTGAATTAATGCAATAGATGAAATAAAATAAATAATCATAGAAACATTATTTACTAGCCGCCTTTGGGGACCAGCTGGATCGCTGGGAATATTAGTTGGTTTAATTCCAATTTAATCTCTTACGGATAGATGGATTTTCATTGTTCCCTCTATAAAATATTTTTAAACTTAAATTGTGATAAATGTTTATGCCGTTTTCTTATACCTGTTCTGTTCATTGTCACTCCACGTAGTCGCTTATTTTGGTTTATTATTTATGTTATTTTATTTACTTATTTTATTTTTGTCCTTTTTTTTAAAATTCCTATAATGTATAGCAACGGATTGGGAAACCTTCGGCGCTTTTGCGCATGCGCCGGGAGGAGTTATTTCCATCAAAATAGGGGGGAAATGAAGAATGGAAGGGTGATGTTTACATTTTACTGAGCGTGATCTAACAAAGAACTCCGGAAATGCGCTCATATGACTCATTGCCTGACACCCCTTTGCAGTGTAAAATCGTCCATAAGAGGTAGTCTCGGAAACCGTGGTCAGACTATATGTATTTATAATGTTATTATTTAGTGTTATATTTGTTACATATAAGTTATTTTCTGTTGTTATACAGGTTGGGCTGGAAGTCCTTGGTACATTTCAAAATTTAATTAATAATAAAAAAATTTGTATATCAGTGTGTGGTTTTCACTAAATTGCATTACGCGGCATGAAGTTTTTTTGCCGTAAAGAAATAGTTAATAAATCTGAAATATAATTTTAATAAATGTCTA